>CAKLNU010000865.1:0-160276 GCA_922788865.1 Poeciliopsis turneri
CATTACCTAATGGGTGCAGTCCTGTGTCAGGATGCTGGACCTCTTAGCTGTTTGGTTACTGGACGGACTTTCGTGTAGCTGGCGAAGCGGTCGTTCAGGTGCTGCAGCTCCGCCTTCTCGTTGGTGCGCGTGGCGAGGAACTCCTGGTTGAGGGCGTCCGCCAGGCTGAAGTCCAGCGTCTCCCCCAGGCCGCCGTAGCGCCCCGCCGCCGGCCGGGCGGCCCCCAGGGGCCCAACGGACCCCAGGGGGCGGTAGGCCGGCGAGACGGAGCCGCGGGTCACCTCGTACACCCTGGAGGTCACGTGGGCCCCTCCGGCGGCGGCGGGGCCCAGGAAGGAGCGGTTGAGGGACGGCGAGGCGTAGGAGCCGTGGCCAAAGGTGCGGCGGTAGGAGGAGGCGGAGCGGGCGGAGGAGGAGAAGGAGGCCATGATGGAGGCGCTGCAGCTGGAGGTCTGAGAGGAACCAACCGCCCCGGGGTATTTCTACTTACCCCTCTGGCCCCGCCTCCAGCCCCCTGATGACATCAGCTCTTCATCGCCTCCCCTCTTCCTCACATTCAGGCCAAACCGGAGGCCCGGGGGCCAAACCGGAGGCCCGGGGGCCAAACCGGACCACCTCAGCTCCTCCTGCGGTCCCAAATACTCCAGAGGGAAACAAGAACCACGTGCTTTCAGTCACATCACCATCAAACTGCCAAACTGCTCGTCTCCTCCTCCCATTTTTTCATCCTAAAGCTGAATTTCAGGTTTATTTTGCACCTTCATGCTGCAGATTGACGGCTGATCAGAAACAGTTTGTGTTTTACGATCAGGGAAACGTTGAGGGCAGCGGAGCGGGTCGGCTCCGTCGCTCTGAGGTTCTCCAGTGTCTCTGTCGTCAGGACGAAACAATGTGAGGATGCTCTGCTCTGCTGCCTTATAAAGGAAAAGCCTGGAGCCGCTGCAGGGAACTCTGGGAGTTCAGTCAGACGGAGCAACGTGACGTCGACATGTTAGTTTCATTAGAACCAAAATGATTTCATTAAAGCTGAAAACATGGAGAGATCTAATGAATAATAACTATTATTATGTTAATGATGGCCGTTCTTACAGGTTTGGGATTTTAACCACCAAACATCACAAAATGTATTTATTTTAAACTCCCTGTTGTTTCTGGATTTGACCCAGTTTGACCCAGTTTGACCCAGTTTCGACCCAGATTTGACTGGTGTTGATTGCCAGTCTGACCCAGTCAGCCCAGTTGGACAGGTGGACCCAGATTGGGCTGGACCCAGTCTGACCCAGTCCCGGACAGTCTGAGCAGTTGGACCCAGTCTGACAATCGGACAGTCGAGACGAATTGAGACCCAATTGGACGTGAGCAATTGGGCGAATTTGGCAATTAAGACGGGTGAGACCCAGTCTGACGAACCAGACCCAGGTGGTCAGTCCGCCCAGACTAGACGCAGGTGGAGCAGAATTGAGCCGCAAATCCGGACAATCGGAACAATCGAACAATCCCCGGACCGATCTGGGCCAGTTGGACAGGTGAGACAGGTGAACCCAATTGAACAGGTGAGCAATTGAGACCCAATTAGACCAGTCGGACCCAATTGAACCCAGTCTGACCAATCTGACCAGTTGAACCCAATTGAACCCAGTTAGACCCAGTTAGGACCCAATTGACGGTGCAATTAGACGAATTTGACGAAATTGGACCCAGTTAGACCCAATTGGACCCAATCTGACGAAATTAGACCCCAATTTGACAATTGGACGAATTAGACCCGAATTAGACCCAATTTGAACCCGAATTTGACCACAGTTGAACCCAATTAGACAGATTGGACCGCAATTTGACGAATTGGACCCAGTTGGACCCAGTTGGACCCAGTTGGACCCAGTTGGACCCTGCAGCAGCTTCTGTGTTTCCTCTTTGAACAAATCAAACAATAAAACTGATAAATTGAGTCGTTATAATTCATTTGGAAGGTTCTGGGTTCGATTCCCAGCCCGGGGTCTTTCTGCACAAAGTTTGCATGTTCTCCCTGTGCATGTTGGGTTCTCTCCGGGTTCTCCCACAGTCCAAACACACTTTGGGCTTTCCAGGTTCTCCTTAGGTGTGTGTGTCTCTGTGTGTGTGTGTGTGTGTGTGTGTGTCTGTGTGTGTGTGTGTGTGTGTGTGTGTGTGTGTGTGTCTGTGTGTGTGTGTGTGTGTGTGTGTGTGTGTGTGTGTGTGTGTGTGTGTGTGTGTGTGTTCGTCCCTCTGCTTTTCTTCAGAGCTGTAGAGAACATGTGAACTGACAGCTGAGGTAAACATCACCTCCTCTCTGCCTCAGCCTTCATCCTCCTCCTCCTCCTCTTCTTGTCCATATAAGGAAACTTCCTGTAGTGAGACCTGGCTGAGGATAAACAGAAATGTTCACAGCAGGAGGATTACTGGGAGTTTGTGGTCATTTTCTCTTAAATAATGACTAAAGTTTCATAATGAAGGTGTTGATGTGACCTTTTGAAATATTTTTCTTTAATTTGTTTGTTTGATTTGGATCTATTTAAAGGTGGACTTCCTGTGTCCACCACACTGGGGAAGAGAGTTCAGCTTGGCCCCAAGGAGGAAAAACAAATGTTTCACATGTGGCTGGGTTTGTTTGGACAGATTATTCTGTTCATAAATTATGTCCTTTATTTTGGAATAATGATGTAATCTGTCACCTCCTGGCCGCCGGGTGGCGCTGGTGGTCTGGGTGGAAACGTCGTTCACCTCTTTCCTCTGTCGCTGCGGTGGAGTTTAGACTTTGAAAGTGTAATTCATGCTGGTAAGCGTTATGAAAATGATTATCTAACGAGTGGGGTATGTGGGAGGTGCTATTTCCTCGCTGAAAGCCGAGCTGACTGGTCGGTAGAACAAGAAAAGCAGGAAAATCGGAGAGAGTCGCTTTGTTTTTCAGCTGAGCTAACCGGTGATTCCTTTATCGGACGCCCTACACTTTTCCTTTTAACTTCAAACTTCAATTGATTTTTAGCATTTTAATCCACTTTATATTTACTGGTTGTGTCCTTCAGGTGGAAGTTTGAATCTATTACCCCTGAAAAGTAAGTTTTGCTAGCTGTTTTGTCTCCCCGGGTCCAAGGTTCGTGACCCGGATGTGATAACCTGCGCAGCTCTGATTTGTACTTTTTTGCTCTTATTGGTTGTTTTTCAGACTGTAATGATGAAGAGAGAAGCGGTGCAGGCGGCAGCCAAGGAGTTCCTGCAGTTCGTCAACAGAGGAGTGTCTCCGTATCACGGTAAGCCTGGGCAAAGTGCGACGTTTAGCCTTTGGAAACTCCGGAAGCGTCGCACTGAACTCCGTTCAGAAATGTCAGAATTTAAGCATTTCTGTATTCTCAGCGCGTTTTAAAATCAATAATTATTATCGTGATCACTTTCCTAACTCGTTATAGCTGCTTTTTGAACTCGGCAAACTTTGTAGAGCAATTAATTCACAAGAAGCTGCCATTATCAGCTCCAAATCTAAAATGATACCTGAACTTTGACCCCGAACCAGAGGGTCCAACATGAGACTTTGCGGATGCAGAGAGAAATTTGATCCAAACCTCTTTTCCAACATCTGTGCGACCCACGAACAGCATCATTTCTAGGTTCTGACCCGGTTCACACGAGGTTCTGTTGGGTTCCGGTTCCTGCTGACAGGTTTTCGTTTAGTGGAGACATGAACTCTTTCTGTTCGGCCCACTGGGTTCTGGTTCTGGCTCCAGGTTCCGGTTCTGGCTCCAGGTTCCGGTTCTGGCTCCTGGTTCCGGTTCTGGTTCTGGCTCCGGTTGACCCGGTTGGGTTTGGTGGTGGCTGGACCAGCGGTTCTGGTGGGTCAGCAGGAGGCCGACCCGGTCCTGCTTTAGATCAGATAAAGAGGGGCCAGATGATCTGACCTTTGACCCCTCTCTGTTCAGTGCATATCACCATAGCGACGCTGTTCTTCTTCTGTGGTTCCCTGCAGTGGTGGAGGAGTGCAGGCGGCGCCTCCTGGAGGCCGGCTTCACCGAGCTGAAGGAGACGGAGCGCTGGGACATCCGGCCCGCCAGCAAGGTGGGTGGGGGTCAAAGGTCAGAGGGAGCTAGCGGGCGGGAGCTAACAAAGATCTTCTCTGCAGTATTTTGTGACGAGGAATTTCTCCAGCCTGATCGCCTTCGCCGTGGGAGGAAAGTATGTACCAGGAAACGGCTTCTCCATCATCGGCGCGCACACCGACAGCCCCTGCCTCAGGGTACGACCTCCGACCCCGCCCGTCCCCTCGCCTCCACCGGGTGCTGCATCTGCTTCCCGTTGCAGGTGAAGCCGCGCTCCAAGAGGACCAAGCAGGGCGTGCTGCAGGTGGGCGTGGAGTGCTACGGCGGCGGCATCTGGAACACCTGGTTCGACCGAGACCTGACGGTGGCCGGCCGCGTCATGATGAAGGTAGTTCATCCTGGGAGCAGCAGGGGGCGCCAGAGCTCCAGTCTGAACGGAGAACTGGTCTTTATTGTCGTCCCCAACCCCCGCGCTGCGTGAAGTAATGAAATATTTTTGTCTTCTGTATTATGTGAGTCTGGAGGATCTTTTATTTTGAAAATCCTTTACCAGATTCTCTGGGTTGCGTTTTGCCGCCAACATTGAGCCACAAGCAGCAAAATGAACAGAACCAGATCAGATTCTTTGGAAAGTTTGTCTGGAGGTCCAGAGAGGCAGGAGGATGGATTTATCCCGCTGGGTTGATTCCCACAGTCCAAGCTGCTCTGCATGATCTGGTGACCGGATGCTGACGAGGCAATGAAGCTTCAGACTGCGTCACCATGGAGACCAAGTGTCTCCCTGAGCATCAGCATCACTTCAGTGTCTCTCATCTCCCAGATGGAGAAACAGCTCAGGGTCCATCAGTTGTTATTGTTAGTAAACTAAAATGTTAGGTTTTGTGTTGCAGCTGTATCTTACTTTGAAGGGACATGTAAACATCACCATAGCAACCAGAGTCAGACAGCGTGAGGTCTCTACCTCTGTGACCTCAGAGCCGATAAGAGTCCAAGAGGTTCAGTCGGTTCGGGGGTCCAGGAGTGTTTTGTGAAATGTAGACGTGATCGGTGATAAATAATGACAACACGCTGTTCTGCTAGAAGAAATGTGTCCTTTGGTTCCGCCCCAGATCACAGCAAACTCTTTCACACAACAAGCAATAGGTGATGTTAAATTCCTTCAGTTCTGCTCTTACTGTGACACAAAGACCGGAGAGCCGTCAGTCTGGGCAGAGCAACGTACAGGTGGCTGGGCGTACGTACGAAACCCACAGACTCTGCCAGACTCTGGAGGGACTTTATACCCGTTAACAATCGACCTGGCATGGAAGAAACGAAATGACCAATTTCCCTCTCCCACCCGGGTTACCCAATCAGAGCGCTGCCACACCCTGTGGTATAATCGCCACGAATTCAGAGCGTGATCGCTCACCCATCATCATCGCTCACCCATCATCATCGCTCACCCATCATCATCTCTCACCCATCATCATCTCTCACCCATCATCATCTCTCACCCATCATCATCTCTCACCCATCATCATCTCTCACCCATCATCATCTCTCACCCATCATCATCTCTCACCCATCATCATCTCTCACCCATCATCATCTCTCACCCATCATCATCTCTTGACCCCTCGTTGTCCACGATCTCCATGAATGACAATCAGGAGTTCAGAGCGCAATTAGTTACACAATGTAGGTTAAAGGTATACCAGAGTACAAAATGAGTATAAAACATACAATTTTATCAGAGAACATCAAAACTTCTCATATGAAGGAGCAACACAGCACCAGAACCGGTTCCACTGAACATCCTGGTTCCAGAAGATCCAGTGAAACCCCAACGTCCCATAATGAACTCAGAATAATCAAACAGCATGTCGGAGCAGCAGTGACAGTTTGTGGATCATTCTAAGCCAGGGCTGATCAATACGTCGATCCGGCAGGAAGTGACAAACTGCAGGCCTCCAGGAAGCTGAGGCAGCACTTCCTGTTCTGACTGTCTTTTCAAAATAGGAGTTTAAATTAGCCAATCAGCCGCCGCTGTGTTCATGAGAGGCTCATTAATAATCGATAAATATCAACATGGAAACCTGATATGGTGACGGGACTGAATGTTTTCACGTGTCTCTGCTGGGCTTGTGGACGCAGGCGGTTGCCACGGCAACGGGTGTTTAAAGCGACAAAGTGAGACGGAGGTAAAAAGATACGGCGGTTCTGAGTTGATCACCTGTTCAGGTTGTTTCACCTTTGCTGACCTTTGCTGACCTTTGTTGACCTTTGCTGTGGCTCATCACAGAGTTTCTGATCGATCAATAAACGATAAACTTGGACTGATTGCCTCGTTCGTTTGCAGTAAACGTCATAACAAACATCAAATAGGTCAAATATATTGATTAAGTTTTAACAAACGGCTTCTGCCACCAGATTATGTGAAATTAAATGATTTAAATCCCAGATTCAGAAGATTTGACTTTACTTTAACAGAGCCATTTGGCTCCTCCCATCAGCCTGCAGCTTCTCATACTGAGGTCAAAGTTACACCACCAGAACTCCAGGAACCTGACTGAGGAAACCTGTAAAATCCAGGTGGAGACTGAGAAACCAGTAACCTGACTGAGGAACCAGTAACCTCCAGTAACCTGACTGGGAAACCAGTAACCTGACTGAGGAACCAGTAACCTGACTGGGAAACCAGTAACCTGACTGGGAGACCAGTAACCTGCTCCCAGTGCCAGAATGTGACATGTTTGTTTGTCGTGCTCTAAGAGATAAAAGGCGTTTGATGAAAGGAGCAGCTGCTGTATTTTCTGTTGTTTTATCATCGTTAACATTTTAACTCCATAAACTAAACATATATAATTATGACCTTTATATAGTCAGCATTTCCACATGTGACCTCCGATGTCAACGGTTTGGGATCTTACGTCACCGCGCGCTCTGATTGGCTCCCTGTCCCATCCGACAGGCTGCGATGGTCGCAATGTTTACATCATCCATAACCCTGAAATATAAAGTCACGGTTCAGTTTTACCCGTCATGTGCACGCTCTTCCTCCTCCTCCTCTTCCTCTGCAGAGCGACGGCCAGCTGGTCCAGCGCCTGGTCCACGTGCCCCGCCCTCTGCTGCGGGTGCCTCACCTGGCCATCCACCTGCAGCGGGACGTGAACGACGCCTTCGGCCCCAACAAGGAGAACCACCTGTGAGTCCAGTGGCAGGGAACATGAAGTGTCTGTGTTTTCCCAGGTGCAGTGAACGCAGCGTGTTTGTTTCAGGGTCCCCATCCTCGGCACGGCGGTCCAGGAGGAGCTGGAGACCGGATCGTCTTCGTCTGGAGACGCTTCCTCTGCCACCAACACGGTGAAGCCAGTTCTTCTCGACGCCTGGCCCGGCTCTGGTTCTGGTTCTGATCTTGGTTCTGTTTGGGTCCAGGCTGACAAGCACCACCCCGCCCTGGTCAGGGTTCTGTGTTCGGAGCTGGGCGTCCAGCCGGACTCTCTGCTGGACTTCGAGCTGTGTCTGGTCGACACGCAGCCGGCGGTGAGTCTGCACTTCCTGTCGGTTACCATGGAGATCAGAGACGGGCCGACCGCCATGTTGTTGCTTCTGCTTCATATGTGAAATGTTTTGAGTGAACCAGCCAAACGAAATGTCATGTGAGCAGGACGGCCTTTGATTAGGCCGCTGAAGGTTCAGCTGAATGAAAATAATGAAGACGAACTGGCTAGGCTACATATTGAGTCGCTACGCTAGCGGATACGCTACATGCTAGTACATAGCGAAAGGAGCAGGAATGTATCTGTTGTCTGCAGTAACAAAGTAAATTATTATTAATATTAGATGTTATTTGAAATATTTTTGCTCTGCACTTGAATTAGTGCAGAATTTAAATGAAAGTTAATGTTTTCTGCCCTATTGTGGCTCCTCCCGCCTCCTCCTACCGCCCACCGCCTCCCGGCGCCGCTGCGTTGCTTTGGGCCGGCCCGTTCTGACCTCCATGTCTCCCTCCAGGCTCTGGGAGGAGTCTACGAGGAGTTCATCTTCTCCCCCCGTCTGGACAACCTGCACAGCTGCTACTGCGCCCTGCAGGTCAGAGCCGGTACTGCAGCTGCAGCTCCGCCTCCCGCAGAGCGTTTCCTCCATCTGCTCCGTCTTCCAGGGCCTGCTGGAGTCCTGCGGCGCCGACTCTCTGACCTCTGACCCCAACATTAGGATGATCACTCTGTTCGACAACGAGGAGGTGAGTAGACTCGACCTCTGACCCGACCCCCAGGCCCTCGGTGAACTCTGCGTCCGCTGCAGGTGGGGTCGGAGAGCGCCCAGGGAGCGCAGTCCAACCTGACGGAGCTGATCCTCAGCCGGCTCGCCGCCTCCGCCTGCAACCCCAGCGCCTTCCAGCAGGCGGCGCCGCGCTCCTTCATGATCAGCGCCGACATGGCGCACGCCGTCCACCCCAACTACACGTCAGTCCGCACATGGGATGATTCAACGGCAACAGCTGGATCCGCCAGAACCGGGGCTTTCGGCCAGCTGCTGGCGGAGGCAGCGTCATGCTGCGGGCTGCTGGATCCAGTCTGTTGTTAACTGGGTAAATGTCAACCAACCAGCTGCTAACCGGGAGCTGTGCTTGTTTTCTCAGGGAGAAGCATGAAGAGAACCACCGGCCAGCTTTCCACAAGGTCAGTCTGCCCCTGATTGGCCGCCTCGCCGTCCAATAGCAGCAGCTTTTACTGACACGCTCTCTGCTTTCAGGGCCCGGTCATCAAGTTCAACAGCAACCAGCGCTACGCCACCACCGCCGTCACCGCCTGCGTGGTCCGGGAGGTGGCGAGCCGCGTCGGCGTGCCGCTGCAGGTACACCCACTTCCTGTTCGCCTCGAAGCTGATAATCTCATGTCACACCTACATCAGTTAGTCCGAACATCTGAGCCATGATGGAGCTAGCTGGCGCTAACAGCCATGCTGATATGCTAACACTCATAGCATCTCATAGCATCTTGACTTCGTCAACCCTTCCTACAGGCATCCAGAACGGTCTAAATAAAGTAAACTGTAGAAATGGAAGCACACAGAATCAGTTCAGACCAGCATCCGCCTGCAGTTCACAGTAACGACCACTAGAGGACAAACGTTACATGCCTGGAGTCCTTTCAGAATAAGACTTCCTGTCTGTGTGGCCCCTGCAGGATGTGATGGTGCGTAACGACAGCCCCTGTGGGACCACCATCGGCCCCATCCTGGCGGCGCGGCTCGGCGTTCCCGTGGCCGACATCGGAGCGCCGCAGCTGGCCATGCACTCCATCCGGGAGATGTGCTGCACCTCCAGCGTGCTGCAGAGCACCACCCTGTTCAAGGTGACCAGTCTCTGGGTTCAACAGCTGGAAGCTCAGCGGCCATTTTGACCTGACAGTGTTGCCGTAGTAACTCAGTAAATAAGCGTTGTTAAACATGTCTCATCTCATAAAGCCGATGCCTGGAGACTCATAAATGCTTCCATTCCTGCTGGAACATTTCAGTTTTCACACCTGACTATGTTTTGTCTTCTGGATGTTTTCCTGCCACTGTCCGTCTGTCGTCAGTCGGAGGACGAAGGAGTTTCAGCGGGTTTAGCTGCTGATCACATGACCTGCAGTCAGCCTGTGTTTGTGTTAAACAACCAGCCGTCGTCTGGGAAACAGACGTAAACAACCACAGCCTCCCATTTGCTACTCGTCACTCAGCAGATGGAGATCCTCACTGACTTTTCATCGCCACTTCCTGTTTACCGCTACTTCCTGTTGTTTGACCTCCACTTCCTGTTTACCACTACTTCCTGTTGTTTGACCTCCACTTCCTGTTTACCTCTACTTCCTGTTGTTTGACCTCCACTTCCTGTCTGCTTGGTCCCCAGGGTTTCTTTGAGCTGTTTCCGTCCATCAGGAACTCGCTGGTGGTCGACTGAGGACAGGACGACCTCGGCTCTCCACTTCCTGTTGATGACAGGAAGTCACTGATTTAATGTGAAAGATTTTATTGATCAGCTTCAGAAATAAAGTTGACGAATCTGATCAGAGTCTGGGTGTTTTTCTTCTAGTTGTGTGTTTGTTCCTCCTCAGCAGCTGCAGCCTGAGCTCTGCTGGCTCAGACAAGCAGCATCGGGTGGGGGAGGGGCAACAGAGACCTGCAGCTTCTGCTATCCTGGAGACTGAATGTCCCTTCACAGCTCCCATAGTTACCAGTCATAGCTGGTTATGTTCAGACTTTTTCCCAGTTAGATTTCAGATCAATATTTGCAAACGTTCACAGGATCCCGCAGCATGACGCTGCCGCCACCGTGTTTCCAGTTCTGATGTTGATTTCAGGTCCAATTTTGGTCTGAAGTTTTTACTGAGAGGCTGAAGGGAGGAGCAGCTGTGTGTGTGTAGCTGTGTGTGTGTGTAGTTGTGTGTGTGTAGTTGTGTGTGTGTAGCTGTGTGTGTGTGTGGTTGTGTGTGTGTGTGTTTGTGTGTGTGTGTGTGTGTGTGTGTAGTTGTGTGTGTGTAGCTGTGTGTGTAGTGTGTGTGTGTGTAGTTGTTTGTGTGTAGCTGTGTGTTTTTATATCTGTTCGTTTCATCATCACTGATATGAAGGATCTAAATCTATTGTAAAATCGATCATATTCATTGAATAATTAATCAATCTGCTTCTTCTTCTGCAGTTGCTGCGCTGTGGCGCCCCCTGCTGGCTGCTCTTCCTCTCCTCCTCCTCTTCCTCCTCGCCGCCCTCTGGCCCCGCCTCCTCCTCACCTCCTCCTGCCGCCTCTGCTCGGCCGCCCGACACGGTAAGACCCGGTTCGGCCCGGCCCGGCTCCGGTTCGGTTCGGTTCGGTCCAGGATGTGGACTGGAGAGTTGGACTATTAAAATGTGACGCTTTGTTTCTCTGGAAGTTGTTTGCGTTAATTCTGGATGAAACCGGATTGATGTCAGTCGGAACCAGAACTGGACCGGCATGAAGCCCAGTCCGCTGTGGCGCCATGACTGAGCAGCGCCTGATCCGTTTGTGGTTCCGAAGAGACGCAACGTGAAGTTGCCGCCTGGAAACATCATGATGATCATTATTGTTATTAGTGGAAACCATCTCTGAGTGTCTGGACCCGGAGTCCAGACTGGTCCCAGTTTCTGGTCCCAGTTTCTGGTCCCAGTTTCTGGTCCCAGTTTCTGGTCCCAGTTTCTGGTCCCAGTTTCTGGTCCCAGCAGATCCTGCCTCCCGCCGCGTCCCGCAGCTTTAGATCCCGCAGCAGCTTTGAAATGCGTGTTTGTGTTGCGGGCTGGTGAAACACGTCACGCAGTTCTGAGTCATAGCTGATGATGTTTCAGCACCATGGACAGCGTCAAGCCTGACCCGGTGATTGGTTATTGATTGGTTATCGATTCTGGATTTCTGACCTTCAACATGACAAAACGTGTCCAGTTATTCCATCAAATCTCATGTTCATTTTATTAATGTTCAGATCCTAAATACCAGTCAGAGTGAAGCATCTCGACATGTTCTACTATCTTTAGTTTCCAATCAGACACATTTCCGGTTTGGTTTTCAGATGAATCAGTGTTTTTCATTGTTGATGTGAACATTAATGAAGCCCAGATGAACTGATCATGTTCATTAATCAATAGTTTCAGGTTATTGCTTGGTTATGAACACATGTATTGTTGATAACAAACAGTGTTTTATCCAGTTCATCTCCCTGATCACATCGATTGATACGATGTTTCCTGACCTTCACATTAAAGCCAGAATAAACTAAATGATGTTGCTGTTAGAAATGATGAGCCGCTGACAGGAAGTGGCCGTTTTCTGCTCTGATCTTCATGTTGATGTTTATTTTCAGTTTATTTGTCTCTAACAGATGAACCTGTCACAGTTATTGATCTCTCATTCTGGGATAAATATTCACATTTGTTCTGCTTTAGCTGCTGTTTGTTTCAGGCCAAGTGTCCAAGCGGGACACTTGGCCTGAGTCGGTGGTTGCTATGGCAACCACCTGAGTCGGTGTCCCTCCGGACTTCATCAGACTCGATTAGTGGATAACTGAGCGCTGATTGAGTCCAACTGGGGCAGCTGGAAATGGACGTCGCCATGGCGACCCGCTGTCCCGCTTTGGGAGCAGATAGCGAATTGCCATGGAGACCACAGGCGTTTCCAGTAGAGAATCATTCAGATGACATCGTCACTGTGACATCATCCATCAGCAGGTCGCCTCACCTGGTTTCCATGGTAATATTACCTGGTTTCCATGGTAATATTTATGTTTTCCTGTGTTTTGCAGGTTGTTTGTTTGAGAAGAAGATGTGCCCCAGAGGTCAGCTCTGCAGCGACGGTCAGTTTAAATCAGTACTAATCAATACTAAATGCATGATAATCTGCCGCAGATTACAGGAACCTTCTGTTAGCCACTCTTCAAAAGGGGAAAGACAGGAACCCTTCTGCTGAACTAACATCAGTTACTGCATTTAGAAAACTCGAACCATAATTCAAGAAAGAAAACTGAGAAAACTTTTCATGACTGAAAGAAAGGAGACGTTTAATATTTATGATATTGTTGATTATTTTCAGGTTTTTGCTTTTCTCTGTAGGAAGCTAGTTTCTAATGAAGCTAGTAGCTAATGAAGCTAAAGATGCTAGTAGCTAAAGAAGCTATTAGCTAATGAAGCTAAAGATGCTAATAGCTAATGAAGCTAGTAACTAATGAAGCTAATGTTGAAAAAAACAGTAGATTACTGAAGCTTCAGCAGAGTAAACTGTGCCTGTCCGTCTCCATGACAACAATGACATCAGCAGCCGGAGTTCCCTCATGTTGTCCTTCATAGCTGTTGCTATAGTAACCAAGCTAATGATCAGTGACAATGGGTTCATGCTAAATGTGAGCCCGTGTCGGCGTGTCAGCATGTAACCATGGTGACCGCTGGAGACGCTGGTGAACCGTTTACGATCAGCTGACCCAGTCAAACCAGAGAGCCTGGATGTGGCAGCATCATGCTGTGGGCTTCCCTGGGTTGTCCTTCAGAACCAAGCTGACCTTGTGTGTCGTCCCGTCCAGACGGCCTGTTCGGCAGCTGCCTCGCTCCGGACCAGAAGCCGGTCCGGTACCGAGTCTCCGGCCCGGTTCTGCTGCGCCTGCAGGAAGTCCTGAAGGACCTGATGGTTCAAGGTGAGTGTAGGCCCCGCCCACAACGGCGGAGTTGGGCTCCGCCCACCAGAGTTACTGTGTCATGTGACCTCCAGGTCTGACCTGGCAGGACGAGCTGACTCAGTCCATCATCAGCCGGGAGCTGAGCCGGGTTCCTACCGCCAACCCGGATCTGGACCCGGACCCGGAGGAGGACCCGCCCAAACCGTAAGGAGACCCGTTAACGAATCTAGTAACGAGTCAGAACCGCCAGGAGACCCGTTAACGAGTCAACCCAGGTCCATTTGGTTCCCCAGGTCCTCCAGGCTGCTGGGCCCGGCCCCTCACACAGAACCGGACCCTGGTGGTCCAGCAGAACCCCAGCTGATGCAGCGGTACCTGGACTACCTGGTTCTGGACCCGTACCATCAGGTAGGACTCGGCTCGGCCCCCGGTGACGGCAGCAGGAAGTGACCCGCTGTCTGTGCTGCAGAACCAGAACCAGGCCTGCTGTCCCTCTACCTGACTTTCTGGACCAGAACCCGACCTTCCGCGGAGTGACGCGGCCAGGACCGGCTGCTGCTGCAGGACCTGCCCCTACCGCGCCAGCGCCGCCTCGCCACCAGGGGGCGCCGTCCGCCGGCTCCTCCCTGCTACCCGACCTGGACTTCCCTCTGGACTACAGCCAGGACTACAACTCCCAGGATCCTCAGCTCAGGAAGCAGGAGCTGGACCTCCTGTCAGGATTGGATGGTCCGCCGACACACTGGCTGCTGCAGCCTGGAGTTTATCTGTAGTTCCTCACGACCCGTAGTTCAGCCTGGAGTTCTGACATCAGCTTCCTACAGGAAACCACAGAAAACTACAGACTGTAGTTTCCTGTAGTTTGCTGTGGTTTCCTGTAGTTTCCTGTAGTTTTCCTCTAGTTTCCTGTGGTTTCCCGTAGTTTCCTGTGGTTTCCTGTAGTTTTCCTGTAGTTTCCTGTGGTTTCCTGTAGTTTCCTGTAGTTTCCTCTAGTTTCCTGTAGTTTTCCTCTAGTTTCCTGTGGTTTCCTGTAGTTTGCTGTGGTTTCCTCTAGTTTCCTGTGGTTTCCTGTCTCTCTCTCCAGGGCGCTCTCTCAGCAGACTGTCTCTGCTGCTGGACGGTTTTGACCCGTCTGCAGTGCGGCAGGACGAGTGGCTGGACTCGTCCTCTGTCCCCCAGCAGAGGGACGGAGTCGCAGGTTGGTGAGCGGTCTGCAGTCAGAGAGGTCTGAGGGCAGGGGTCAGAGGTCAGTAATCTCTGTTGTCCTCCAGCAGGTCGCCTGGGAGACAGCGCAGCAGCCAAGCAGAAGGTGAGTCCTGCTGGTCCAATCAGAACCGATCTGGGCTCCGTTGGCTTTAGCTACTACATCGGCCTCAGAGGTCATCACCATGGCAACGAGCGGAAGGTGATGCGTCTCTGTCTCCACCAATCAGCTCACAGACGCCTTAATGGCGTATAAGGCGGCTCTGCAGGAAGCTCTGCCCCCAACCACCGGAGGACAGAAGGAGTCAGCCAATCAGGATGCAGGAGGCGGAGCCAAGCTGTCCGCACTCACCAATCAGAGGTACAGCCGCCTCCACTTCTTGTCGTTTCAGCCAGTCACATGTCAGAGTGTGTTGGTCATGACAACCAGAGCGTTCTTCCTCTGGACGCCCCATCCGCCCTGCCGCCCTGGGCAGAAACCCGCCGGTACTAAAAACAGATCAACATGACGATGATCTGAGGGTTCTGACTCGGTTCTCCTCTGCAGCGCGGTCGGACCGACCGTCAGCTTCAGAACCGGACCCAACTCCAGGAACCTGACGGCTGCACAGCAACCAGGTGAGAGGGGGCGGGGCTCAGAGGCAAGACGGGAACCCTCCATCTGATCCCTTCAGCCAATCAGAGCCCTTCTTCAGTTGCAGGACAGAACTTCCTGGAGCCTGAGACGAGCCTAAAGGTTCTGCAGAGCGGCGCCCAACAGGTGGGACCACAAACCTGGTTCTGTTCCGGTTCTAATGATGAGCGCTGAGGACTGTTTCTGTGCAGACGGATGAGAGGAAGTCGTCGTTGCCCCTGGCAACCAGAGTCCAGCCCGGCTCGCGCTGGGTGTTCGCCACGCTGGTGTCCGTGGCGTCCATCGGCGGCATCCTGGTGGCGGCCATGACCATCGCCTGCCTGCGCCGCCACGCCCACCGCCTGGCCGCCAAGAAGCTGGGCCTGGGCCCCGACGGCGGCGGCTTCACCCACCAGGAGTACCAGGTGAGGCTCCGCCCACCTGCATGACCTGGAGTGATGCTGAGGGACCCGGGGACACCCAGCTGGATCCCGAAGGAAAATCTGGGAGATTGGAGTGAAATGAAAGAATTTTAACGGATAATTCAGGTTTTTCAGCAAATGAGTTGATTAATCAATGAATGTAGATTCATGTTGATTATTGGTGGCTGTATTGATGTGATGCTAACGTCGTCACCAGGATCTGTGTCGCCAGCACATGGCCTCCAAAGGCGCCTTCGGCCGGCTGGAGGCCGCCGCCCTGGGCGCGGTGGGCGGGGCCGGCGGCGCGGCGGTGGGCGGGGCCGGCGGCGCGGCGGGCGGGGCCGGACCGGACTCCAGGGTGAGCAGCGTGTCGTCCCAGTTCAGCGACGGCGCCCAGCCCAGTCCCAGCTCCCACAGCAGCACGCCGTCCTGGTGCGAGGAGCCGGCGCAGGCCAACATGGACATCTCAACGGGTCACATGATCCTGGTCAGAACCGCACATCGCCACACTGTCCTAGTCAAATCACAGCAGTTAGCCGTTTTGGTCAGGCTCCGCCCCCTTCCCCGGCTGTGCTGCAGCTTGTCTTTAGGCTCCGCCCACATCCGGCTGCAGTAAGTGAAGGTTTGCTCGGTGGGTCAGTGGGAGTGAAATGGGAATCGAACCGTCGTCGCATCCTGAGCCTTTATTTCCGCTTTAATCTGCATAAATGAAGCAACAAGTTATGATTATGGAGGAATGAACCGACTGGTTCGCACCAGGAAGCTTAAACCTCCACGGCCCGGTCCGGCCCGGTCCGGCCCGGTGTGACCCGGTCCGGTTCCTCTGGCTCCCCAGGCCTACATGGAGGACCACCTGCGGAACAAGGACCGGCTGCTGAAGGAGTGGGCCGCTCTCTGCTCCTACCAGGCGGAACCCAGCGCCGTCTCCGTGGCCCAGAGCGACGCCAACGCCAAGAAGAACCGCTGCCCCGACTCGGTGCCCTGTGAGTTACCCCACACACTGACACCGGCCCGGTAGAACCAGAACCTAACGGGTCACGTGTTCTGCAGATGACCACTCCAGGGTGAAGCTGAAGGCCGACGGCAACCCGTCTCGCTCCGACTACGTCAACGCCAGCACCATCGTAAGTCCGCTCAGACCCACAGTCCGGTTCTGGTCGGGGAGCTGACCTTTGCTCGACCTCTTCCGGACCTCATTGTGACCTTGCAGATTGAACACGACCCCAGGATGCCGGCCTACATCGCCACCCAGGGGCCACTGCCACACACCATCTCTGACTTCTGGCAGGTGAGATGAGAGGGAAGCAGGCGTCATGGCGACCGAACGCCTCAGGGAAGCAGGCATCATGGCGACTGAACGCCTCGTCAGAAACAACATGGCAGCTGTGTGTGTGTGTGTGTGTGTGTGTGTGTGTGTGTGTGTGTGTGTGTGTGTGTGTGTGTGTGTGTGTGTGTGTGAGCAGATGGTTTGGGAGAACGGCTGCACTGTGATCGTGATGATGACGGCTCTGGTGGAGGACGGGGAGAAGCAGTGTGACCGCTACTGGCCAGATGAAGGCTCCTCCCTCTACCACATCTACGAGGTGGGTGGAGGTTGGACAGGTGAGACAGGTGTCCAGGTGGGACAGGTGTCCAGGTGGGACTGCCCGCTCTCCCTCCCCTGCAGGTGAACCTGGTGTCGGAGCACATCTGGTGTAATGACTTCCTGGTGCGCAGTTTCTACCTGAAGAACGTGCAGACGCAGGAGACGCGCACGCTCACGCAGTTCCACTTCCTCAGCTGGCCGGCGCAGGGAATCCCCACCTCCACGCGCCCCCTGCTGGACTTCCGCAGGTACTGCAGCTTCCTGGTCTGCTTTGAGCTGAAAGGTTTCTGGATTTTTGGTCGTTTTCATCAGGAGACGTTCGTGACGTGAATCCGTCACGTGTCCCGTTTGTCTCTCAGGAAGGTGAATAAATGCTACCGCGGACGCTCCTGCCCCATCATCGTTCACTGCAGGTACAGTCAGCTGATCCCAGGTGGTGCAACCAAGGGGCTGTTTCTGATTGGTTCTGCCTGTGTTTCCATAGCGACGGCACTGGGCGGACCGGGACGTACATCCTGATCGACATGGTTCTGAACCGCATGGCTAAAGGTGCAGTAGACGCGGGGCGATGCGGGGCGACGCGCCGCCGCCGCTCCAGACTCTGACCCACTGATTCTGGTTCCCTGCAGGCGTCAAGGAGATCGACATCGCCGCTACGCTGGAGCACGTCCGGGACCAGCGGCCCGGGATGGTCCGCAGCAAGGTGAGTCCAAACCAGACCTGGACCGGACCGCCTGGACCGGACCGCCCCGATACACCAAACAGTAGCTCAGTTCTAGTAAACACGTTCAACCCAAAACCTAAAACTAATGACTGCCTTTCACAAAAACATACACATTAAAATATTGTAAATGTAAAGTTTCATCATCAATGAATAAAGAGTGAGTGACGTCCAGATGGAGGACCAGGGCTGATCAATACGTCGATCCGGCAGGAAGTGACAAACTGCAGGCCTCCAGGAAGCTGAGGCAGCACTTCCTGTTCTGACTGTCTTTTCAAAATAGGAGTTTAAATTAGCCAATCAGCCGCCGCTGTGTTCATGAGAGGCTCATTAATAATCGATAAATATCAACATGGAAACCTGATATGGTGACGGACTGAATGTTTTCACGTGTCTCTGCTGGGCTTGTGGGGCGCAGGCGGTTGCCACGGCAACGGGTGTTTAAACGACAAAGTGAGACGGAGAGTAAAAAGATGCGACGGTTCTGAGTTGATCACCTGTTCAGGTTGTTTCACCTTTGCTGACCTTTGCTGACCTTTGTTGACCTTTGCTGTGGCTCATCACAGAGTTTCTGATCGATCAATAAACGATAAACTTGGACTGATTGCCTCGTTCGTTTGCAGTAAACGTCATAACAAACATCAAATAGGTCAAATATATTGATTAAGTTTTAACAAACGGCTTCTGCCACCAGATTATGTGAAATTAAATGATTTAAATCCCAGATTCAGAAGATTTGACTTTACTTTAACAGAGCCATTTGGCTCCTCCCATCAGCCTGCAGCTTCTCATACTGAGGTCAAAGTTCACATCCACCAGAACTGACTGACACCTGCTGACCTCAAGTTTAAATCCAGCTAGAGACTGAGAAACCAGTAACCTGACTGGGAAACCAGTAACCTGACTGAGGAAACCAGTAACCTGACTGAGGAACCAGTAACCTGACTGGGAACCAGTAACCTGACTGAGAAACCAGTAACCTGACTGGGAACCAGTAACCTGACTGAGAGACCAGTAACCTGCTCCCAGTGTCAGAATCTCAGTGAGGAAGAAACTGCATCAGGTTTTCTATCAGTTTTCATTTCTGATCAAACTGATGCATAGAAATGAGTCAACAGGATTTCATGTAGTTTCTGTCTTGGTGTGACGAGGCGGATCTGAGTGGATCTGAGTGGATCTGAGTGGATCTCTGAGGATCTCAGCGGATGCTGGGAGGAGACGTCCATGTTGGTGTCGGACGGTTTGGTTTACCCTGGTCCAGTTTAAAGTTCAGAGCTGAACTCGTTCAGAATCATCAGAACCTTTGGTGACCCTTCATCAGGTTTTGGTCCAGAAGGTGAAAGGTTTGTTGGGGAAGTGAGCGCCGCCATCTTGTCTTCCTCTCCAGGACCAGTTTGAGTTTGCTCTGACTGCGGTTGCAGAGGAGGTGAACGCCATCCTGAAGGCGCTGCCCCAGTGACCCTGGACGACCCCGGCACCGACTCAGGACGATGTGTTCAGGAGCATTGAGGAGAACCTGTGTGAAACGTGCAAGTGAACGCACCACGAGCTTTACCCGCCCAGACCGCTGGTGTTGTGCTGTAGCTGAACCTGCGGAGCCGGATCCGGATCCGCTTCAGGTTTCCTCTGCTGCTCATGGACCCCCCCCCTGTGCGTTTCCTGTCTGTGTAGTCCTTAACCTCCAGCAAGAAAAAACTACAAAAATAAAGCTGATTTTGTAAGTGTGACCTTAAATAAATGTTTGTGTTGCAGCAGCTGTGTGACTTCCTGTGTAAATGACTCGACCAATCAGGTTTCAGAACAGCTTTATTCATTTGAAGGCACAAACATGATAAAACGAGTCGCCGCGTTCAGTACTCTTCGCCCTCGTCTTCGTCGTCGACGCTGTCCGTCCCCACCTCCTCGTAGTCCTTCTCCAGGGCGGCCATGTCCTCCCGCGCCTCCGAGAACTCGCCCTCCTCCATGCCCTCGCCCACGTACCAGTGGACGAAGGCCCGCTTGGCGTACATCAGGTCGAACTTGTGGTCGAGGCGCGCCCAGGCCTCGGCGATGGCCGTGGTGTTGCTGAGCATGCAGACGGCGCGCTGCACCTTGGCCAGGTCTCCGCCCGGCACCACGGTGGGCGGCTGGTAGTTGATGCCCACCTTGAAGCCGGTGGGGCACCAGTCCACGAACTGGATGGAGCGCTTGGTCTTGATGGTGGCATGGCGGTTGACGTCCTTGGGCACCACGTCGCCGCGGTACAGCAGGCAGCAGGCCATGTACTTGCCGTGGCGCGGGTCGCACTTCACCATCTGGTTGGCGGGCTCGAAGCAGGCGTTGGTGATTCGGCCACCGTCAGCTGCTCGTGGTAGGCCTTCTCGGCCGAGATGACGGGCGCGTAGGTGGCCAGGGGGAAGTGGATGCGCGGGTACGGCACCAGGTTGGTCTGGAACTCCGTCAGGTCCACGTTGAGCGCGCCGTCGAAGCGCAGCGAGGCCGTGATGGACGACACGATCTGGCCGATGAGGCGGTTCAGGTTGGTGTAGGTGGGGCGCTCGATGTCCAGGTTGCGGCGGCAGATGTCGTAGATGGCCTCGTTGTCCACCATGAAGGCGCAGTCCGAGTGCTCCAGGGTGGTGTGGGTGGTGAGGATGGAGTTGTACGGCTCCACCACCGCCGTGGACACCTGGGGCGCCGGGTACACGGCGAACTCCAGCTTGGACTTCTTCCCGTAGTCCACAGAGAGACGCTCCATCAGCAGGGAGGTGAAGCCGGAGCCGGTTCCTCCACCGAACGAGTGGAAGATCAGGAAGCCCTGCAGGCCGGTGCACTGGTCAGCCTGGAAGCAGAACACACCCACAACTTCAGGGAGAGAGGCGCTCTGAGGCCACCAAAGACTTTAACGCAGCCAGACCTCAGTCCAACCAGACCATGACCCCTTGGCCCAGCTGGCCATTGTGTCAACCACACCTCGACCCTTGAACCCAACAAAACCCTGACCCACCAGTTTGCGCGTCCTGTCCAGAACCAGGTCAATGATCTCCTTGCCCACCGTGTAGTGGCCCCTGGCGTAGTTGTTGGCTGCATCCTCCTTGCCGGTGATCAGCTGTTCAGGGTGGAAGAGCTGCCGGTAAGTTCCCGTACGGACTTCATCTGTTGGAGGGAAAAGCTTCAGTGTCAGCCATGTTTTCTGAGCATGTTTCTATGTTGAAGTGTTTCCAGGCAGGCAGAACTGACCAATCACGGTGGGCTCCAGATCCACAAAGATGGCTCTGGGGACGTGCTTCCCAGAGCCCGTCTCGCTGAAGAACGTGTTGAACGAGTCGTCTCCCCCTCCGATCGTCTTGTCGCTGGGCATCTGGCCGTCCGGCTGGATGCCGTGCTCCAGGCAGTAGAGCTCCCAGCATGCATTGCCCATCTGGGCGCCGGCCTGGCCCACATGCATAGAAATACACTCACGCTGTGGAGAAGAGGAGAAAGTGATCAGGTTTAATGGTTTCTGACTTTATGCCAGGTATGAAAAATGGCTGAGCGGCACACCGGCCCTTTAAGAGGAACTCTATCAGTAAACATGCGGCACTAGCAGATGCTGCATCGTGAACTCCTTTAGTGAAGTTCAGCCACGTTTCCTAATCAGGAAACCAGATTATCACAGAATTACCCTCTGCACCTCCAGTCAGGTTCCTACATCTATTTTCTAGATTTTCTCTGTGGTTTCAAAGCGTTAACTTCTACGTTTAATCCTCGGATTTCCGGGTGCATCTTGAACGCACCTCCCCAGGAGCAGTGACGTAGGTTCCACTCTCAGGTCTCAGTGCAGACCTGTTCGATCTTGAGCCATCCGGGTCACGTGACTGTTTATTACCCCTCACATCATGGAGAAAAGGGAAAAGCCCCATCGAGCTCCTGCCCCACCCCCACCCCATGTAACGTTCACGGACCTGCAGGGCGTTATCTGTTCGCCTCACATTGTAGTTCCCGCCCAGAACTCCTTCAGCTAAATGGCGTTTCAAACGGACCCGCGTCCATTTTAAAGAACTAAACTGAATATGTGAAAACACCGGCGAGCCAAGAGGCCACAAAACTGAAGCGAAAACTGTGAAACTTTATTTTTCATCATTTTAATCTGCGCCAACATGGCCTTGTTCGACGCCAATTGATAGAAAACATGTTGTAAAGAACATGATTAACCAAAATAGCTCAACTTTTTCTCTTTTTAGAACCGTCTTTTACCATATCAATGCGGGTTTTGAGCGGGTTTCTCACCATTTTGAGCCGTCTGTCTCCTTCTCTCCGACGGTGAAGGGTCGGCAGTTGGAAGCAGTGTGTGACGCAGCCGCAGAACCGCTCGCTTATAAAGACTCGCAGGGGGCGGGGCTACGGCGGCTTGAACCTGCTGAAGGCGGGAGATTACCGGAAGCAGATAAACTAACGTCATCAGCACGCAGAGTACTGGGGTGAGAAAATGACATTACAGATAAAGTCTGAAGTTATAACAATACAGAATAAAGTCGTAATAATATGATAATAAGCACTGAGAATAAAGTTATATTAATGTGAGAATAAAGTCATAATATTATGATATTTCAATTTTATGATTATATTTATGTCATATGACTTTATTTGAACAAATATGAGAATAAATGTTTCAATAAAGTCAATACTCTGTCATACAGGATAAGCAGGTTTATCATGGCATTTTTAAACTTATTTGCTCACTTAATAGTAAAATACATATTTAAATTAACATTTCAAACTAATTCACAGGATTTCTAACTTTGGTAAAATGCTGAAAGTCCCACTTGAATCACACAGATTATATCTGTTCATATTACAGTTTGGAATGTTCATTAAGCATACAGAAATGTTTTATATATTGATCTTATATAAAACAGGACAATGTGATCAGGAAAAGTCTTGCAGTTGGAACATTTTATGGATTTTAATAGATTCTACTCTTTATTAAAACATCCTGTAATCCCAGATTGGGTTCAAAGTTTCATACATTAACAATCAGTATTTAAATGTGCAGTTTGAAACTAAAACTATTTATTCTAAATAAACATCAGATTGTTACCTGGCATAATGTCTCATTTGTTTGGTTTACGACGATATTTTAAAGCAGGGAAGTGATTTGGGGTTATGAGAGGTCGGCTCAGGAATGGTAGGAATGAGATTTAGTCTGGATTAAATTAAACAGCAGAGCTAATCCAAGTGATGTGGGTCAAAGGTCAAACCATAATGATTCATTGTTTCTCACAGTGATCGGTAATTCAGCATCATTGAGAGGCTTTTATTGGAAAACATTTAAAAACATTAATCAGCTTGTTCAGCCGCTGCAGGGGAATCTCAACATATTTCTGTAAAACTTTATGCCATTTTGGACAAAGAGCATCGTGATGGAGCTGAGCTCAGAGTCCGCAGAGGACCAGGAGTCGGGTTACTGTTCCAGGACAGACAGGGCGGCCCACTGGGAGCACTGGGAGCACAATGTCCACTTTGTGATCGCAACTAAATCATTTTATAGATGAATGAGGTGAAGGCTGCCTGCTGATTGGCTGCCTGCTGATCGGCTGCCTGCTGATTGGCTGCCTGCTGATCGGCTGCCTGCTCATCGGCTGCCTGCTGATTGGCTGGTCCTGTGGAAGATTCCCAAAGGGCCCGGGTGCCATCAGAACCAGAACCAGCCTTTCCTTTTGGACTGCAGCAACAGTTTGCTGCTGCTGCCTTTGGGACTTTAGTTTCCGTCAAGTACAACCTGAGCGACTCTGTAAACAGTTCATGTTTTCCAACATGGCCGAACCTCTTCCTGGTTGCTGGAGGAAAGGAAGTGACCGTCCCGTCCCTGTGGGGCCCGGCGCTGTTTGCTTTCCTCATGGTTGATCATTGGTTTCTAATAGAAACACTGCAGCTCATTCTGGTGCTGCTTGGTCTCCATGGTAACAATGTAAACACCTTAACATTCGTTAGCGAGTCGGTCACAGCAGGTCACTCACCAGATCGAATACTGAATACTTGACCCGTTCTGTCTAAACCTGTTTATGTTTCTAGATTGGCCAAAACGGATCAGATTATTTACCTTTAGATTATTTATTGATTTGATCCAGACAGACATAAACCAGATGGCAGATCTTTATGTTTCTATATCCAGTCAAAACTGACTTTTGGAAAAATTTTACCGAACTCTTAAACATATCGTCATCTTTGAGTTCCAGTGTGAAATAAATACAACCTAATTTATGACTGTAGTTCTAACGAGAAATGAGAATAAAATCTGGAACATGGTGAGTAACCATGGGTTACCCAACGGAAACCACGCAGGCATGATGACGGGATGTGGGACGGCGCCCTCTGGTGTTCAACACAGGAAAACACTTTTAGACCAATAGGACCTTGGCAGAGGATCACTGTGGCATCCAACATCCATCCAACATCATCCATCATCCATCCATCCGTCCATCATCATCCATCCATCCATCCATATCATCCATCCGTCCATCATCATCCATCCATCCATCCATCCATCATCCATCCATCCATCCATCCATCCATCCATCCATCCATCCATCCATCCATCCATCATTCATCCATCCATCCATCCATCCATCCATCCAAATATTTTTACGTTCTGTTGAATTCCATCACTGAAGTTAAAAACTTGGGTTTTTGTCCAGAAGCGACATGGCGCCGGCCCCGCCCCATTGCGGAAGTGGATTGTCCTCCGACAGGCTAACTGTTGCTATGACAGACTGACGGCCCTCGATGTGATACCAGAGTCATTTTTGACTCATGTTTGTCTCATAAACCAACACTGAGGCAAACACGGCGGGCAAGAACGTTCTCTAACGAGTCCTATGTCAGGTATATGAGGTTGTTCGCGGGAAATAACGGATAAATCAACGATAAAGCCAAGAGGAAAAACGGGGACACAAAGTCTGGTTGGATGTGCGTGAAGCTGCGGGGCAAAATGGTGAGTCATGACTAAACCTGTTTAAACTGCTGCGTGCTGTTTACAAAGCAACTGTCGCATGAAACGTCTTTAAACGCCAATATAGCAGTTAGTGGCTAACTGCTAGTGGCTAACAGTTAGCGGCTAACTGCTAGCGGCTAACAGTTAGCGGCTAACAGCTAACTGTTAGCCGCTAGCAGTTAGCCGCTGTGTTTTTATGCTGCCATAGAATCTTCAGCAGAACTAGCTTCACTTATTGGTCTGGGAACATGTTATTTTCTGATGTTTTCTTTGATTTAGAGAGACAGACTCCATCACATGCAATCATTACATTGTTGCCCATTTCAGGTCGAGCATCCAGGTGGTTTTGTCCACTTTGCCTTTCTGGTATTTTCTTTAAGAGTCTTAGTTGTAAACAAAAACAGATTTGAACACAACACACAAAAAACAAACCCAAATAGACTAAATAAAATAAGAAATGGGGATCACACCACTTCAGCAATAGAAGATCACAAGAATATAATGGGGCAGTACGCATAATTCACAGGAACAACCCAGTGAAGTTGGATCTAATTGGTTTTACAGAATCAGTCCATTTGGTCCACATCTTATCAAATTGAAATCCTTTCATTGCATAAATCCCATAAATCGATCCATTCATGGATAGTGGCTGGTTCTGGTTTCAGCCATTTCCTGGTGATGGATTTCTTACTGGCAGCCAGTAAAACCAGCAGCTTTTTGTCTCTATTGGTCCATATGTCCAAAACTGTTTCACATTTAAATGGAATGATCACATTAAATATATTTTCAATGTGTTTATGGAGCTCTTCCCAATATGGTCTTCATTACCTGGCAGATCCAAAACGTATGGAAGTGATGGGCACCATTCTATTATCAGAGTGTCCAGCAGGTGGCGCCGTTGCTTTGGGATGGTCTCTATTATCAGAGTGTCCAGCAGGTGGCGCCGTTGCTTTGGGATGGTCTCTATTATCAGAGTGTCCAGCAGGTGGCGCCGTTGCTTTGGGATGGGCTCTATTATCAGAGTGTCCAGCAGGTGGCGCCGTTGCTTTGGGATGGTCTCTATTATCAGAGTGTCCAGCAGGTGGCGCCGTTGCTTTGGGATGGTCTCTGAACAGGAGGAACAGGAAATCCTGCCGTTTCTCCAGCAAAACTCCCACCATGTGTTTGATCCGGTTGGGATCCAGTGCAGTGTTTCCTCCCAGCCCTCTGCTGAGATCGTTGCCTTCATTTCTTTCTCTTCATGTTTTCTGGATTCTCATGATTAGCTGAATAATGTAAAACAGTTTGGAGATAATTCTGCTGTCTGATCCGGGTTCAATTAGTGATAGACATGAGACATGAGACTTGAGTCACTTTCTCTCAACTGCTCTTTAAAATTTATATTAAAATAACATCAGACCTGCAGGTACCTGAACAAATCATTGTTTCCAGTCTGTGATTCTTCTGTAAGGTTTCAAACTCTGCATGTCGATTTGTGGGAGAATGAATAGTAGGTAGTTAATCCTGTTGAGGTCCATAGTGTGAATCTGTTATCAGTTCTGTATGTCATCAGCAAACCACCTCATAATGTTAGAAACGTCTCTGATTCTGCACATCTGAACCAGTTCCTGCCAGGACTTGAGAACGATACCAGTTAGTCTCATTCCACCCTTTTCTATGTGTAACTGCAGTTCTGAACTTAATTCTGGCCTTTTGACCTTGCCATTAATACCTGCCTATTAATTTATCCCGTTTGTTTCGGTGGGATTCTGACAGGTAAACATTGAAATAAATCCAGCTAGCGGATTTATTTCAATCCATCAGATTTTCATCCTGATGGACGGATGGATGGACGGACGGGGATGGATGGATGGATGGATGGATGGATTCTGTCCGGGAGCTTCCACTTAAAAAGGGAATAACGTTCCATCTATGGAAATCAGATTTTATTTTCAAATTTAGTGGCCCATCATTTATTCAAGTAGTTTTGAGAAGAACCTTGAAGGCGAGACTCCAAATACCTGATAGACTCAAATCCAGATGACATTATTTTAACTGAGTTGTGTTTATTGATGCTTAGCCGTCAGTCGTTAGCTCCATGCTAACATTAGGGCAGGGTCAGGGTCAGGATCAGGGTCACGGTCAGGGTCAGGTCGGCGTCATGTCAATTTAAAGAACAAAATCCAAAACGTTTCTTTATTTCATCGGTTTATTTTCATTTTCTTGAACAAATTGACTGAAACGTGGTTGAAAGTTGCAGAAGAGCGAGACGCTTGCAGGACATGTGGACAGGCACTGGTCTCCATCGCTGTTAGCCATGATGTAGCTTTCAGAGCTAACCGCCGTCATCAGGCATGAAGAAGAGCTTCCGGTTGGCGACGAGCTGCAGCGCCACCATCAGACCTTCTGGGTGAAGTTCTCAGGGAAAACCCCTTTGGCTGAAACATCTTTGTTGTGGAACCACCTCAGACCCGTCATCCTGCAGACAGACCCGTTTACCCCTGGCAACCAGCAACTGGCAACCAGCAACTGGCAACCAGCCTCATCCTGCAGACAGACCGCAGTTTACCCAACTGGCAACCAGCAATACAAAGTTGCCAGATACTGCTGGCTGAGACCCCAGCAGACTGTGTTTCAGCTTGAAGCTCGTTTATGAATAGAATTGCTGTCTCTGATTGGCCAGAACCGGGCCAGAACCCGGCCAACCGGGACCGGTCGTCATGGCATTCTTCTGGGGACCCATGTGGTTTGGCCTCATCGGACCCCTGAAGTTCTGACCCGGTTGGAGGAAGGTCTCTTCCCAACGTTGCTGCCGGGTCATGAACTCCTAACCGGACCTGCAGAATAATCGTCCTGTTGACGCCCCACAGCAAAAAGATGCTAAATAACACTTAGCAGGCTTTTATTTTGGAGAGCTGATCCCAAACCCGTCCACAGCAGCTCATGGATCTCTCATCGCTGCTCCTCATTGGTCAATGGGAGGACGATGCTTTTCTATGACACTCAGCAACTTGAGTTGCCTGGACTGGGTACAATTTAGAGTTGTGTGTTCTTCTCCAGGACTCTGAACCTGGCAGAGCGTTGGAAAGCAGATCCTTTGTGCTTTGACTAGACCCGGCAGAGACCGTCCGTGATCTGACAGCGCCACACAGGCTGTGTGTGAGTCAGCCTGTGTGGCGCTGAGGTCAGACTCTCGCCGATGTTGCTCACCTGCTCCTCAGGGTTATCGAAAGCCAAAACCAGGACGGCGTCTCCGACCTTCAGCTCCAGCTCGTCGTTGTCGGTTGCCGTGTACTCATGCACCGCCTTCACCTGGAGGAGGAGAACCAAGCCCGGTTCAGTCGGGCCGGAAGCAGAGAGCGCTCAGTGGTCGGCGGACTCACCTTGTAGAGGAACCCTGGAGGAAGTTCCCCCTCGGTGCCGTTGGTCACAGAGCTCTGGAGGAAGAAAAGGCCAGGCGTTATGGACGGACGGACGGATGGACTGCTGGAACGCATGAAGGTGGAAGGAGTTCTGAACCGGAACCGGTGAGGGACTGAGGTCAGGAGGTCAGGAGGCCTGGGGCCCAACAGGGTTTTCTGAGCTGCATCCACATTCCCAACTCTACCTCCTCCTCGTTCTCCTCGCCGGCTCCGCCCGGCCCCTCGCCGGCTCCGCCCTCGTCCCAATCCGGCTCGCCGAACGCCTGAGGTGCCTGCTCCTCGGCGGCGCCGTCCGGACCTTCGGCCGGGTCGGCGTGGTCCCAGCTGGGCCGGGCCTCCCGGTCTGCATCCTGCTGGGACAGAGACTCTGCGCCGCGCTCGTCTCGCTGCGGCAGCAGGGGTTGGGCGGCGAAGCCAGGGGTCAAAGGTCAGAGGGAGGATGTTGAAGGAGATGCCAGAGGAGCGTTTGTGTTTAATGTTGCCATAACAACCACAAGAGAGGGAGGTTGAGGGTTTTAAAAAGCTAAAGGAAATAGAAACAGAGCTGGTTGAGGGTCTAACGTCCTTCTTACCCAGGAGTCCCAAGATGGCGTCTGGAAGCAGCGAGCAAAACATGGACACCGATTGGTCAGTCACCACAGACCGGCCTGATGACTCACTTCCTGTTCATGTTTCCACCTGGATACGTTCCTGATCCACCACTACAACCTCACTGCGACAGGACCAGAACTGGACCAGAACTGGACCAGAACTGGACCAAACTGGACCAGAACTGGACCAGAACTGGACCAGAACTGGACCAGAACTGGACCAGAACTGGACCAGAACTGGACCAAACTGGACCAGAACTGGACCAGAACTGGACCAAACTGGACCAGAACTGGACCAGAACTGGACCAAACTGGACCAGAACTGGACCAGAACTGGACCAGAACTGGATCAAACTGGACCAACCGGATGAGAATGTTCTGAAGTTATTGGGTCTCCTTCATGGACCCTGTAGGTTCTGTTCATTGGGTGTTTTTGACCCAATAATCAGTTTTTAACCAACTAGGAGAGGCTGATCATGCAGAACCACTTCAGAACCAGGAACATTTGAGAACCGGGGATCATTGCTGATGTTGGGAATGTCTGACCTAAAGAAGCTTCCCCCCGATAACACACACACACACACACACACACACACAGAACACCATCATGTCAGCTTCAGTGATAATCTGTTGGTCCGTAATCAGAGTCGTCGTGTTTGTTCTGTTTAACCGGGTTCTGATCCAAAGTTAGAAACAGCTGGAACCATCAGATGCATTCAGGTCAATGTGGCCGTGTGGTTCAGGGTGTGTGAGCAGGTCCGCCCGATGAAGAACGGCCGGCTGTTTGTTTCCTGTCTGACCTGCTGCGTTGTGCTGGTGGGGTCGGACTCGGGCGCTGCAGCCTCATCCTCCAGCAGGGCGGCGATCTGCTGCTTTGGGTCAGGAGACGGCGAGAGTCGAGGAGGAGGCCGGCTGGGCGGTGGGCCGGGCTTCTGCAGAACCACCAGGTGGAAACACGCAGCCACCGCAACGGCATGCATACAAATGCAGTTAGGAACGCTCACATCACTCTGAGTTAGTTATCTAAAGCCAGAACCCTTCAGACTAGCAGAGGTAGAGTTGCAGCCTGGTACCTTTGGAGCCGGGCTGCTGGCCTGGCTGTGGTTGGCTTCCTCACTGGACGACGAGGAAGAGGAGAGAGAGGAAGACGATGAGAAATGGAGAGAAAAACTTACAGGAACATGTGCAAAACCATCAGCACAGCTGTTCTACACTTTGTCCACACGAGGACGCCAACAATGCGCCAAATCATAACTTCAGAGCTCATTGTTGACGGCTGCAGACGTTCAGCTTCATTAGAGTTTATCCAGGACCAGTTAGTGTTCACTGACACGCATGCAGCAGGAGACGCATGCGGCTCCATGCAGCATCTTTACCTCTGTGCGCCGCCTTTCTTTGCGGCTGCAGTCGCGTCTTTTCTGCACCAGAGGGCGCCGTGAGTTAGTGCTGTCATGTTGCACTTGGTGGCTGATGAAGGAGGAACTTACTTGAGCTGCCGCTGCTCCTCCAGTTTGGTCATGATGTCGTTCAGGTTGTGGCTCAGCTGCTCACAGAGAGGCAGGTCAGCTGACCGAACGCTGCGCTCTGATTGGTGCAGAGCGGCAGGCTCACTCACCTTGCTCATCTCTCTGTGGAACTTCTCCTGCTGTCCTGCCAGGCTCTGGAATGTGCCAACATAGACGCCAACACGACTGAAACACACACACACACACACACACAGGTCAGGGTTCGGTTCTGTGGGTCGGAACCACCTGGACCGGACCGGTTCTCACCTGTCCCACAGAACCGGGAGCTCATCCTGCAGTTCCACGTTCAGCTCCTCAAAGATCCTCTGAGCCCGGCCCAGTTCCTCCTCGGCCTGCACACACAGTGAAGCATCGGAGCCGGTACCAGGCGGGTCCGGTACCAGGCGGGTCCAACAGAACCAGCTGAGACATGCAGCATGCAGAGCAAAACCACGCAGCTCAGACGGTTCGTGGCTAACTAGTGATGGTTAATCTAGTTAACTAGTCACTAAGTCTGAATACATGTCAGCCAGTTAGTTAGTTAGTTAGTTAAAAGATAGTTGATGGTTTTCATGTTGCCTTTACTGGATATTTAGTTTAAAATGAGTTAATTTTGATGAGTTAGTCTTTGTGCTAGTTAGTAAATGACTTAATAGTTTAGTAATTAGTTAATTTGATCAGCCAATGCATTAAGCAGGTTTAGTTTTTGTAGTTAGTATTGTATTGATTAGTATTAGTGACCTGATTAATCAGTTTTTACTCAGTTGCCAGTTTTTCCTAAAGTCAAGCAACAATCTGGATGATTTTTAATTTCAACTCAAAGCTGATTGACGATCAGCTCAGATGATCAATCAGATCAATCGAAGAGGTCAGAGCAATGGGATGTTGACGGTGTGATGTCATCAGGTGACCCAGAGCTTCACCTGGTTGTAGGAGAGGTTAGTCTGCGCCACCTGGTGGGCGGAGATCAGGCCCTGCGCCCAGCTGGGGGCGGCCATCTCCAGCAGGGCGGCGGGCTGACGGCACACAGCATGCAGAGGAAGACGGCGAGGAAGACGGCGAGGAAGACGGCGAGGAAGAGCAGCAACACATCAGGTCAACATTCTCAGGTTAACTCAAGAATCAGAGACTGACTTAAAGTGGAATCACCCGAAGGACAGCAGCACGTCCTGTTCCACCTTAAATCAAAATGGCTTCCTGCTGCAACCAGCCGCCGCCCGCCCGTTACCTTGGCGATCTTGGCCTCGTCCTTCTTCTTCCCTTTCTGTAAGGAGGTGAAGTGATGGCGGGCGCTGTCAAAGTCCACCAGCTTCCTCTCGCGCTTCGCTAGGCGAGCCTGTGGGACACATGGCAACTTCAGCAACAGGTCAACGTCACCATGTTGTCACTTTATCACTTCCTGTCACTTCCTGTCTCTTCCTATCACTTCCTGTGTCTTCTATCATTTCCTGTCTCTTCCTATCATTTTCTGCCCCTTCCTGTCTCTTCCTGTCACTTCCTGTCTCTACATAACCCTTCCTGCCTCTTCTTGTCGCTTCCTGTCTCTTCCTCCAGACTCACCTTGATCTCTGGGAACTGAGCCAGGTACGTGTCGAGGCCCAGCAGGGACTTGTCCATCAGGTTCTGGTGGTAGTCCAACCACAGTGTGTCCGTGTCCTGGAGGAGACAAAAGTTGATGAAGACATTCTGAGGAAGACGATTTCTCTGTGCCAGAATGTCTCTATGTGAGTCTCTGCTGTGGTTTTGGTGTTTCATGTGGTAGTGCTGGTCCTGTTGGTGTCATGGTTCATGTCTGGCTCAGTGAAAACTGATGATGATGATGTTGGGCTAATCTGGACGTTGGTCCGTTTCTCAGTCCTTCTACAGTTTGAGCTCAGAAACAGCAAACAGCAGGAAGTGAGTACCTCCAGGTTGTTGTCCAGCTCGTTCTCTATCATCTCCTTTAGGTGGAGCAGGAGAGCAGCATGCAGTTAGAGGAGACAGAGAATCAGCAGCAGCAGAAGAAGAAGAAGAAACCAGTAGGGGACACGCAGTAGGGACACGCAGTAGGGGACACGCAGTAGGGGACACGCAGGACAGCCGGGAACCTCAGCAGCTGTCTCACCTCCACCTGAGCGTCCAGCTCCTCTTTTCCAAACCAGTCGGGTTCATACATGTCAGCCAGACAATCCTGCAGCCTCCGCGACGCGTCGTGCATCGCTAGAACAGACACAGGAACCGTCATGCAAAGCAATGCTGCGTCTGATTGGCCGCTGCGTCTGATTGGGCGCGTCACACTGACCTTTGACCGCTGCCAGGTAGGCCTTGAGGTCTCGCTGCACCTTGCTGCCTTCAGTCTGAAACGGAAAGCAGAGGCAATGAGGAAGAGGAGCAGGAGGAAGGGCTGGGCCAGCGTTAGCATTAGCATTAGCGTTAGCCGCTGCTCACCATCTGCTTGTTGAAGTTAGCCACCAGCTCCTCGAAGGCGGAGTCCCGCGTCTCATCGGCTTTACCGAGCTTCTGGAGGACCTGCAGGGGGCGACAGCGAGTCGACCAACCAGGAATCATTCTGATAGATCAATGTTTCTGATCATGTTGAAAACAGTTCTTCTTTTTCCACATCTTGGCTAAATGGCTCAGTTTTCCTTTTGTTTTATTTGAAACCAAAAACTAGAAATTCAAAAGTGACTTTATGGAAGACAATTTCTTTATTAATCTAAAGTGAAAATAAAAACGTCTTCAGCTTGTAAAAGTTTCAGGTTGATTACACGCAAAATAACTGAAGACAAAATATTTCAAATCAGAAACGAATCCACAGACTGAAACCTGAAGGATAAACAAAATGGCCGCCCAGCAGAAAACAATCAGAAGAGAAGCCTCTTTCTTTCTCTCTCCGTCTGTTTCCTGTGGATTTCTACAAATCCTTCTGGTCAGTGACCAGTGAGAACTGAGCTCCAGTCGTTACTCTGCTCCAGTCTTTACTCTGTTCCAGTCTTTACTCTGTTCCAGTCGTTACTCTGCTCCAGTCTTTACTCTGTTCCAGTCTTTACTCTGTTCCAGTCGTTACTCTGTTCCAGTCTTTACTCTGTTCCAGTCTTACTCTGCTCCAGTCTTTACTCTGTTCCAGTCTTTACCCTGCAGCAGCAGCTACTGCAGCAGCCGCTGCAGGAGCCGGTTCTGTTTGGGAGTCTGCAGGTCCAGACCGATCCTCCGCCCTGGTGGATCGGTCTGGACCTGGGCTGGATGATCCTGATCGACTCGCTGCTTGTTTGGGATTAAAATCTCTTCCAGTTGTTGGTCAGCTTTTGTGCTACTGGAAGTTAAGTGAACATGAATTATGATGAAGGAACCGTGTTGCCACATCAGCTGGACCCTTTTCCATCCTTCACGCCGTTTCCTGCTCTGGTCCTTCATTGGATTCGGTGGACAGTGAATGAATCTCTCTGGAAGGAGATTCTGGAAAAATGATCAATAGGCTGATTGTAAAAAGTCAATCAACACAAAGTTCTGCATCCTGGAGAACCAAGTCATCTGTGCATAACGCCTGGAATCAGGCCTGACTATAAATCCTTGAGTAAAACATGCAGGTCTCCAGTGGAGAATCCTTCCTGCTGTTCAATCTGGAAACTCTTTAGTTTCTGTGTTTAATAAATGTCCATTTTGTGAACAGAAACGTTTCATTGTTTCTGACTTCGTCTGTCGGCTCCTTTTGTGCTTTTGAGAACTAAATTCAACAGATGTGGGAAATTTTCACCAAACATGGATTTATTTGTTTATTTGTTTGTTTGTTTTCCTCTTCCTGTTTAAGTTGACAGGAAGAGGAAGTGATGTGAGTTGATGAGTTTCTGTTGGGGCAGAAACGGCCGAGTCCAGGTGGATATGGACCTGGTTTCTGTTAACCTGCTGAAGTTCAGGCTGTTTGTCTCGTCGGAGTCGAGGGGCAGTGATCTGTAGTGGCAGGAGCATTTTCTGTTGCATAATCTGTGATATTATGGAGATTATTTATTGAAAATAAATGAATTATTAAATCTCTCTCTCTCTCTCGCTCGTCCCGTCAGGTCGCAGTGAGGCCGACGCCTCGACGTGTTGCTGTGCCGTCGCCGTGGCAACAGGTTCAGCGGATAATCCCGTCAGATGCCTGAGTGTTCGCACATGGCCGGCCTCCACCAGCTGGGGACGACCTTTGACCTCTCCACCCAGGTCAGATCTGAGTCTCCATTTTCTGTTTCCACAAAGCCCGGAGAACAAGCCGGCATCTGCCCCGGGTCGGGTTTCACCCCACAAATACCCCGGCATATTTACAGGCAGGCTGGGGCATTAAGGGGTAAATATAGCTGCCCCGCCCGGCCGGCGAGGGGCAGGACAGCTGCAGGACGGCGTCCATGTGACAGCAGCTCCTCTGCTCACAGCCGCTCCAATCAATAACTAATAATCAGCTTAAACAGGAAAATCTGCTGGAAGGACGAACGTACAACAGAAAACCCTGAAATCTGCAGATGAATCTAAGAGTTCAAAGGTCACCAGCACAAATATTATGTCTACCAATCTACCATTTCTGAAATTCAAGAGTTCGTAATCCAAACAAAAACCCGCCTGTGTGTCGATGAGCGGCGCCAAGGACAGTCCCAGCAGCTGGGTCAGTCCCAGGGTCAGACCGGTCAGCTGGCCTGCAGGCGGCCGGTCAGCTGGCCGGTCAGCTGGGCGGTCAGCAGGAACTCACCGTGAGCTTGAAGAATCCAGGTTCATTTATTGAAACGTTTTGACTTATTGATCTTATTTCATTCATAAATAATAACTGCTAAACCTGAACATGTTCACATCTAATGTCTCTAATTTGAATGAACTGAATTTAAGTGAAAATGTTGAGAAGAAAAAAGACAACATTTTGGAAATGTTTCAATCCAGAAGGCCTGAAATAATCTGGAATAATTTTAGATGATCTCACATCCAGAGATCTGTTAGCATTAGCTTCACGTTTTCCTTCCACTAAACCTTCTGCTTTGTTAGCATTGATGATAAGCTAGCTGCCAGAGAAACATTTTCATTGGTAATAAAGCAGAATGTTGGCGTTATTGATATTATGATTATAGATATAATCTTTTTTATGATCAATATTATTATTGATTTTATTATTATTATGGTCTATGAAGTTGGTCATGTTCCATTCATGTTTTATTTATGAAATAATTCCTCTTCATGCTGCTGTTTCAGAGCTAAAATCGTTTTGAAGAAAAGACTCAAAGTTCATTTGTTCATAAAAACTGAAAATATGAGCAAAGTTATGAAATGGAAACGAATCGTTTCTTATTTATTTAAAGGTTGTTCAAAAGTTTCAGCTTTAAAATCTGTAAATGAAACGACAGACAATGAAGGAAAATTCAGATGATTATTTCTGCTGAGCGAGGAAGAGGAGGAGGAGGAAGAGCTGATCGGTACCAGCCATCAGAACCATTAGAACCACAGAGGAAACATTTAGGTGATTAAATGACCGGCTAATAATTGATCATGAACTGGAGAAGACACTGATCAATAAATCTGTTCAGCAGATCTCTGCTATTGATCCCATCCGGTTATCAATCAGCTAATCAATAACCATCCACAGATTCATCAAAAATCTGTTTCTTTTCTTATTTGAATGAATTTCTAATGTTTCAAATCTGCAGAAATTAATCACAACAATCGATTAATCAGTAGATTATTGCTCATCTGTGGCTGCTGCTCTTCTTCGTTGGTTTCTCTGATCGGACGCCACGGCGTTCAGCTCTGTCAACCTCTGACCTGGTTGGATCTCCATAGCAACCTGAACAGGACTTTGACTAGGCCGTTTGTCCAGTCAAGGATCAGTTGACCTCAGTCTGGTGGCCATCTTGTTTGTTATTCTCCTCCTGGTCTGTTGATTGTCTGCCATGACCTTTGACCTGCATAGTCTCAGGATGGCGGACAGACCGGTGGATTCCTCCTCAAGGCTGAAGGTCAAAGGTCATGGATCTGAGCCGACAGCTCCGTATTTAAGTTTTGAACAGAAAAGATTCAAACTTAATAATTCTGATCATTTAAATTTTCTGCATTCTTAATTTTTGTCACTGTCCAAACATTTTAGACGTGAGCTACCGTATCCCATCGCACCGTATCGTATCACATTGTATCCCATCGCACCGTATTGTATCACATTGTATCCCATCGCACCGTATCCCATCGCACCGTATCGTATCACATCTATCCATCGTATCCCATCGCACCGTATCGTATCACATCGTATCCCATCGCACCGTATCGTATCACATCGTATCACATTGTATCAAGATAATCCAAAACGTTTTCATCCATCAAATTCTGGAAAGAATCAGAAAACAACCTGAGCTTTGACTAGGCCATTCCATACCATAAATCTGCTGCAGCTTTTCTTCATCCATCTTCCCCACAGCATGATGCTGCCAACACCGTGTTTCACACATTAGTATTGGAACATGAATGGAGGGAATAATTTGATGTATTTTATTAAAAAGCTTTTAATCTGAAGCATTTCAGTTGGAACTGATTTAAAATATTTAACATTTCATCATAAATTCACTTTTAATCTTTGATGAACCATGGAGCCTGGTTCTGGTTCCACCCCACACCCAGCTGCAGCCTCACCGGACCGGACCGGGGATCCAGTGTCGCCCTGACCCCGAATTGCCTCCTACCTTCTCCTGGGCCCGGTTCAGCCTCTTCTGGACGTTCAGGGCCAGCTTCCCAGCCGTCACGCCCTTCCCCATCTCGGCCATGTCGCAGCGTGGAGTGGACCCGACCCGACCCGATCCAATCCACGCAGGAGAACCAGCGGACAAACGGCGCTGCTCGCTGCGGTGCGCGACTCGGACAGTAACTCTAATCCTCCTGACTGCTTCTTAAAGGCGCAGGGCGTAATTTAATCCGACCTGGATGTGTGTGTGTGTGTGTGTGAAAGAGAGAGAGGCAGCAGGTTCCAGATTCTCCTCCTTAATCACCTCAAAGTTCAGCAGATATTAGCCTGAGCCATCAGCCTCTTAAAGGCGCAGACCGTCTTTATTATTAGCCGACAGCTGTTGCATTGTGGGCCGCTGCAGGGGGCCAGTCTATAACCAGACATCATGTTTCACTCTAGAAGTAGAGCCGGTGGAGAGGTGGCGTAGCTTAGCTGCTTTGCTAATGCTAACGATGGTAGCATGGCTCCGAGGTTTTTCTGCTTCAATTTCAGTTTGTCTGTTTTGTTCTATAGAAACACAAAAACGTTTCCACAATTTCATTTGAAAAATAAATCTTTTCACTCACAATAACAACAATAATAGTATATGAGTCTAATGTAAACATTTTTTCTATTAAAGCTGATATATGAATTCATAAATCAGCTTTAATTAATATATTCTGTTTATTTACTTGAAAGCAATTTAAGCTCTGATACAATGAATGAAAATTAGACATTTTAAAAGTAGAATTTAATGAATTTTTTATCAGGTTGTTAGTTTATTTCTTGTAAAATTGTTTTTTCATTAATTTATTTGTTAATGACTCCAAATCTGCTTCAGTTATAAAAAACAATTGTATTTTATCAAGATAAAATATTCTGTTCAGGTCACATTAGGTCTTCCTTTAAATTAATCTGGAGTTAATCTGTGATGTGTGAAGCTCCAAAGCACTGCTGCCACCTGGTGGCCAGGATTATAGCGGCAGTTGCTGGTTTAACTAATTTACACAAGAAACACAAACATAAATAATTCTTGTGTTAAAATAATGAATCATTTCTTAATTAAAAAATTTTGATGATTCCAGAAGAAAATGAAACATTGTTCATTCTGGTACTTCCTGTTTTTTGTTGACACTTCCTGTTTGTTAATAGTATTTCCTGTTTGCTGCTGGTTCTTCCTGTTTGCTGCTGGCACTTCCTGTTTGTTAATAGTATTTCCTGTTTGCTGCTGGCACTTCCTGTTATGAATATAAATAGTGAACTGTAATATCATAACGCTGAACAGGAACCGGAACCTGATCGTCGGTTTGGTGAACCATGGGGACGATTCCAAGCCTCCATGACAACAGAGCAGAACCAAGGGAGCTTAACACAAAGGTCACGGCGGGGTCACGGCGGCGGCCCACCTGACTTGACGCCGCAATGGACGTGCGCCCGGGTCTCGTAGTGGACCCAGTCGAAGCCAGCCTCCGCCGCCGGCCGCGCCAGCACGCCGTACTTGTGGCGGTCGGACGTGGTGACGTCCTCGTCCCGGCCCTCGCTGACCCGTAGCCGGACCCCGGGCCAGAGGTTCATCACCGAGACAGCCAGAGAGTTCAGCTTGTCCCTGCGGCGCTGCGGCGCGGACAGATAGGCTGGAGGTTAGAGGTTAAGGGTCAGGCGTCACGGAAATGTCAAATTCAGACATTTTGATGCAGGTCAGAGATAAAAGCTGGACTGTTCCTTTAAACTGACGATGACGATGATGGACCTAGAGCTTCACCTGATTGGTTCTCCTTAACGAGAAAACGTCAGCGCCAGTAATCACCTTTCACATTTCATGAGGCGGGCCGCCGCGGTGCTCTCCTCGTCCTGGAAGATGATGTCCGGGTTGCAGTTGGGGCTCAGCTGCTTGAAGCGCTCGGAGCCGCGGCTGATCTTCCCGTCCGCCTGGCCGCTGGCGCCCGGCGTCTGCTCCGCCACGTTGGGGCTGAACTGCTTCAGGACCAGCGGCACCAGCTTCCAGGGGCCCCGCCGCCGGCCGTGGCCCTTCCCCGGCCCGCAGGCCAGGCCGGCCGGCGGCAGCGGCGCACAGCCCGCCAGGCAGGCCAGCAGCGTGGAGCCGCATCCCGCTGGAGACGCGGCTTCCGCTCCGCCCGGCGCCCCGCTGAGCCGTCAGGCTGCAGGAGCCGCGGAGGAACTCGGGGCCCTGAGGGGGAGCAGCGGGTACCAGGAGAGACCAGAAAGGACCAGTGGAAACCTGCGGAGACCAGCAGCGAGGGCCGGAGAACCTCTCGGTGCGTAAAGGTTCCTACGCGCTGCAGCGGAGCGCAGCACAGCCAGAAGCAGCAACAGGTGAGGGCAGGATGGAAACTGCGTCCGCCCGGAGAGAGAGAGAGAGAGAGAGAGAGAGAGAGAGAGAGCCCGCAGCGCGGCGGGTCTTCGGGGCTCCTGGAGGGAGGGAGTGTGGGAAAGGAGAGCTGCTTCGCTGCGGGACAGATGTGGAAGAGGAGGACCCCCCCTGCAGGACCTGCGTTTTACTTCCTGTTTTACTTCCTCTCCTTCCCCCCTGGCAGGTACATACATCTAATCCATGATGATTCTTCATGTTTCTCTGTGTAAAGCTCAGAAGTGGAACATAGATCAGGTTTCCAGATGTTGATCTAGAAATGTTTTCTAGACTCCAGCGGCGCCCTGGGCAGAGAGCCTTCATTTCCCAGAACACCCTGCAGCAGTGAGGAGGAGGAGGAAGAGGAGCCCATGATGGAAACTTTATTGACACAAAGATAAAATGTTAAAAGCTTAAAACTGTGAGCCAATCAGGCGCTGCGACCGAGTCACTTCCTGTCTGTCATCGGAACAGGCCCACTTTCTTCTTCTTTGGTTTGGAGGGCAGTCGCTCCGCAGGGTGAGTGGCGCCGGCGGCCGCAGCCTGGAACACACAACGCTGCTTTCAGAACCTCCACAAGTTCTTCTTCACAGTGAAACCAGTTTGTGGATTTTATCTGCAGCCTTTCAGCGTTTCACACCAAACCCATCTGAAAAGTGCGGCCTGCTGCTGCTGGCAGGTTGCAGCTTCAGTGGGATGGAAGGAAAACGTCTGCTGTGTTCTCGGTTCATCAGACGTACCCTGACCTGCGCCGCTGCGCCGGGTCCAACCGGGCCACTGGGGTTCTGGTTTTGTGGGTCGCCTCCATCAGGCCCAATCGCTGGCAGGCAGAGAAAACAGGAAGTGTTGAATTAGAGACGCCGTCATTGGTTCAGTGCAGATTGTCTGCATCCATAAGCCTGATGTCTGCTGCTCGGCCCGGTTCTGGTTCAGACTCACCTGTACTGTGTGCCGGTGGTTCTGGTTCAGGTGGTTCTGTCCGGTCGCCGTGGGTCTCCTGAGGTCGTCTGCGTTTGTGCGGTGCGGCGACGGCGGCGTAGAGCCGCTGCAGGTCGGCGTTGAATCCCGGAGCGTCGGACAGATCCGAGCGCAGCAGAGGAAGGTTCTGGAGAGAAACCGAGTCCGGATCAGCGAGGATCCAGAACCTTCAGAACCTTCAGGGCTTGATCGAGTCAAAGGAAAATTGATCACCAAAAGCCGGAGCTACATTTTGTTTAAGGTTTAAATGATGAATCTTTTTCAAACTTTGCTTTTATGATTTTTCACTTGGATTCATTTTACATTTCTAATCCCAATATTTAATCTGCAGTTCGGTTCCTTCCTGGAATCGACCCAGAAATTCTACAAACATCTCTGAGGCGTGACACAGGAAGTGATGTCATCAGCCTCTCATCACAGGTCAGGATGCAAGCAGGAAGTGGGCGACGTGCCCAAGCAATGACGATTCAGAGCTGCAAGAACAGGCGGAGCTCTGCTATTAGCACATTAGCAGAAGTGTTCCCAGCAGTGAGGTCAACCGCAGCTGTTAGCATGAGCTGTTAGCATGTGCTGTTTCCACTGTGCATGTTGTACTTTATGAACTATTAAAACACGAAGCTAGCAGCGTTTTCATAAGCTTGTAGCGTGATGTGATCTCAGTCCTGTGAGCATGAAAGTCTTAGCAGGATGGCAGAGTGTAAGCTGACATAAGCTAGCTTTAGCTAGCGTAAACTTCTATCCTCCAGGAAGTCGGTGATTGTTTCACTTCCTGTGTCTTTCAGAGTAATGTTGTGGTCAGGCATCACTACTCAGCACTTTGAGGCCTATTCAAAGTCTGTAATTGAGATATTTCCAGCTATCAAGCAGAGCCAGACAAAGATAGGGACGCCCAACACACACACACACACACACACACACACACACACACACACACACACACACACACACACACGCCGCTCCAGCCAGTGTCTGATCTGCCAGTTGATGCGTCTCAGTGACGTTTCTTTTGGAAACTTTTATTTTGGTTTGGACTTTGGTTTTCACAGAACCGGACCGGACCACCCTGAATGTCTTGTAGCTGAAACAGTTCTAACATAATCTTCCTGATTACAGGATCTTTAGGAAAAATGTAAAAAAAAAGTCACAAAAAATTCCCAGATTTTCTTTAGTTTGTTGGTCAAAAATCGATCAAATCTCCAGATTCCTTATAATTATTGAATTAATGCAGAAGGAGAAAATTGAACAGGGTGGTTGTCATGACGATTTAACAGAGCAGTGTGAAGCGCAGGATCGGCAGGGAGACGACACATTCCACACCTGGACGCAGCAAACACACCTGGCCAGAGAGCCGCTCTGATTGGCTGGCAGCAGCTATTCACAAATGCAGCAGCAGCAGTCTGTGTCGCTGAGCTCTTACCTTCTGAATGAAGTCCTCTGTGAAGACCTGTTTGTTGAAAACGTCCGTCTGCAGGCGCTCTGCCATGAAAATCACACAATCATTGATCACAGCCTGCACAGTTCAGATCCATAAAGATTTAATTCAATCAATTTCATACATAAGACCAAAAATAGAAACTTGCTTCTTTTGATAATGTAATGAATATATTTATCTATAGAGATGCATCTCCATCAGACGTTATATTATTGCTTGGATTGCAGTTCTCCAACTTAAAGCTCATGTTTCATCATATTTTCATTGTTTCTTTATCAAAGAGCAGACGGAGGGGAGCAAACAGAGAGCTTTGGGAAAGGGGCGGGGCTCTCCTCATCCACCAATCACAGCGCTTCTCTATTGGACGGTAGAACTGGTCAAGTGTTGGTCACTTCCTGTCTGTGTCTGTCCCCTGCTACCTCTGCTGAGCGTGGCTCCGTTCTCCCGGTAGTCCTGGATCTCCTCGTCCTTCCTGGCCAGCAGCTCTCCCAGCTCCTCCAGCTGCCTGTGCAGCAGGCGACTCATGTCCAGCAGGGGGCGCACCAGCTGAGCGCACACCTGAGAAGCACAGAGCAGTTCAGGCGCTGCTGCTACAGCTGCAGCGTGTCCAGATGTGCTGCGGCTCACCAGAGCGACAGGAGCGGGGCTGCAGCGGAACTCCCAATGGAACGGCAGGCCGGCCAGCTCGCTCTTCAGCTTCAAGGTCACGACCCCGTCACGCCGCCACACACGCATCTTGGCCTCACCGCCGCCTCCCCCCGACAGCAAGGGCTCAGCTGCCTCACGCAGGTGGGAGAAGAAGGCCTGGACGGCGGCACGCAGACGCCGGTTCAACTCCTGGAGGAAGAGGCAGGTCCTATCATCATCTGCTGCACGGTCACCATAGCTACACTGTGACCTCACTCTGTAGCTACACTGTGAGGTCACGCTGTGAGGTCACGCTGTGAGGTCACCATAGCTACACTGTGAGGTCACTGTACCTGCGCCCGGCGCTCGATGGCCGCTGTGTCCATCCGCTCCTCCCACACGTCCTGCATGTCGGTCAGCAGGACGCGGTACTCAGTGTCGCCGAAGCAGCTCTTGGTCAGCAGCTGGCAGCCGTCGATGCAGACAGGAAGCCAGGGCTCCTGGAGGAGGAAGTCGTCAGCTGGGTCCGCTCTGGGGTTCATCGCAGATCCTTGACAAGGATTAGAGAAGCAACGTTAGTCCTAACAAATGAATCACAAAACAAATTAAATGAGGTCCATCATTTCCATTTTGATGGATAATATTTGATCGCTTATTTTGTTTATAGACTTTGTATTCTATGTTTTTCATGGTTCTGGTGCTGTTGTTTTTATCAAATTCAATTTTATTCGTCTTGGAAATAACGAAAATGTGAAAATAAGATATCATAGTTCATATCACTCATTAGTTATTGATACAGGTTTGGGTTTGTATCATTTTCAGACTCTTTTATGAACCCTAGATGAGAAAACCTTCACCATGAAGCCAGTTTGGCCAGGACGCAAATACACGCAAAAACCCGCCAGTTCTGCGAGTTTATGACGCTTTTGTGCACACGGAGAGACGCCTGAAGGACTCAAGAATCACCCACCATAGTTACTTTAAAAATCCATGATTTTCCACTTCAAGCGTTTTATCTGCACAGCCAAAACACCAGCAACGTTTAAATTAAATGGATGAATACGTATCTGTAATTCGGCATCATTTTCCAAACGCATATTTACAAGAACGTGAGCTTTTTTGCTTAAAATCGTCTAAATGAACCTACCTTTGATATATGCAGAGCCCGATCTAATGGGGGCTTTTCTTGTTTTTAAATGTTATTATACATAAAACTTAATCTGCTAAAACAAGTAAAAACACATTAATATAGGTTAGTAAACGCGTAAAACCCACAGTATTCCTTAAAAAATGACAAGTTTCTAAAAGAACTGCAACCGGATGTTGTTGACAAAATTTCCCACACCGATAAGAAACACGGACTCGGACTGCAAAGGTTCCGCTTTATAACGCCTTGGCTTTATCGCCACCAGCTGGTGGACATGGTGAATCGCTCCAAATTCATTTAGACTAATAATTAAAGTATGTTGTCGGCATAAAAGTATGCTTTCCTCCAACAACAACGGGCTCTTTTCCTTCAGAGAGCTAATCATTAATAACAGACGAGGATAAGAAGCTGGTAACATCTGGCAGCAGGAAATGTGGCTCCTCAGGGCCGCCCAGATGCCAGGTCATGTGATTTCTTCCAGGGAAACAGAAACTCGGTTCTCCGGGTCAGTCTGGTTTCGTTTGGACCTTCAGGGCTGAGATGGACGGAGAGAAGAGCTCAGGCTGCACACGGCCAGGGAGCAGGTAGTTCATTCATTCTCCCTCTGGGTATTCTGCTGGCGCTGTAGCGTTCTGTCTTCCAGCGTATATGAGGAGGCTTCTGACTGAAGACTGTTGCTGTACAATGGTCTCATGCTAACATGCTAACAGCTCATACTCCAGGCAGCAGATAACATCAGCTAGCTGGCTCTGCCCATCAGGTCAGAAAGAGACCCTGATGATCTGAGCTTGGAGCTTCCCTCCTCCTCCTCCTCCTCCTCATCTTCCTCCTCCTCGTCCTCCTGTGTCTGCTCTTTGGGTTTTCATGTTAGCATTCAGAATACATCAACTGATTGAAAGCAAGTCATAGCATAGAAACACACAAACTCCTTTATTTAAGTCTTGGAAGTATTTCAGTCAGATTAGTGCGTCCAGGTGAATGAACACCATGCTGCAGTGCTAGCATGGTGTGCTAGCATGGTGTGCTAACCCTCTGTGCAGCCTGGCACCAACAGGAAGCAGAGAGGATCAGCTGTCGCTGATCAGCTGGAACATCGACGGTCTGGATGGAGATGAGCAACCAGAGAGAGCCAGGAGCCTCTGCTCCTACCTCACAGAGTGAGAGACCAGCCTCATTGTTGGGGTCAAGGGTCACTGCAGACGTGTTGCTAACAGCTCTCTCTCCACAGATACTCGGCAGATGTGGTGCTACTGCAGGAAATGGTGCAGCCCTACATGCGCTTCATGCACAGACGTCTGGGAGACGCTTATGCCTTCGTACAACAAGGTCCTGCAGCCTGAAGGCCGACTGGGGGCTGTGGGTGGTGGTGTGTGTCTCAGTGTGTGTCTCACAATGTGTGTGTGTGTGTCTCCTCCTCCCAGGTGGGCAGGGCGGTTACTTCACCATGATGCTGCTGAGGAAGTCCCGCCTCAAGCTGCTGCATCAGCACATCGTCTCGTTCCCAACGTCTCACATGATGAGGAACCTGCTGGTTGCTCAGGTTCTTGCTCCTCCACAAACAACCACGTCCTCCTGCCCAGGCTTTTATTGTGAAAATCTTCTGTGTCGGGCCAGGTGGCGTTCGGAGGCCAGAAGCTGAGTCTGATGACGTCCCACTTTGAGAGCTGCAAGGCCAACTCTGCAGAGAGGATGAGGCAGCTGAGGCTGGTGATGAAGGCGATGAGCCAGGCTCCGGATGACCAGACGGTCCTGTTTGGAGGGGACACCAACCTGAGGGACCACGAGGTCCGATTCCTCAGCTCTCCCCCTAGGGGGCGCCGGCGCGGCCCTCTGGTTTTCTGTTAAAATGTGTAAAGTCGACAGGAAGTTTGGAAATATTCCTGGGTAGTTTATGATTATTGTTGACAATACAGAAACACAACTAGTCTGAAAAATGACAATTCAAATGAATGGAAATTCAACCAGTATAATAACCAGTGAATTTAAAACAACCATTAAAACATTTTGTGCTTTACATATGATGGTTTTCAGAGGTTTTAAGACTAGTTGTGTTTCAGTATTGTCAACAATGAGCTTATAACTATTAGTTTAATCATAGTTAATACCAGAGCAGCCTGGTGGGGTCAGAGCAGCCTGGTGGGGTCAGAGCAGCCTGGAGGGGTCAGAGCAGCCTGGAGGGGTCAGAGCAGCCTGGAGGGGTCAGCGTTAGGCTCATCATTCCCAGGATGAAGCCCAGGCTTGGTTTCCAGGTGTGCTCAGCCTTCTCCCTGGCGTTCCCTGCAGGTCGCCGCCGTGGGGCTTCCCGGGAACGTGGTGGATCTGTGGGAGGAGCTGGGAGAGCCGGAGAAGTGCCGCTACACCTGGGACACCCAGGCAAACACCAACAAAGAAATAGCGTTCAAGTGCCGGTTCCGGTTCGACCGGGTGTACCTCCGGCAGGCGTGTGTGGACGGCGTCCCCCTGCTGGAGCCCCGCAGCATGGCGCTGATCGGCCTGGAGAAGCTCCGGTGTGGCCTGTTCACCAGCGACCACTGGGGGATCTACTGCACCTTCTCTGTGACGCACACATGAAACGCTTTCATTTGTTGGTTTTCATTTTTAAAACAGATCGTTTGTGACATCAGAATGAAACGTTGAAGAGGAAAGGGTTGCTAACTGGAGCCTCCTTTCCCTGCCGGTTCTGGTCATCCAGAGTTTTGTCATTTAAGTTGAGTGGAAGAAAGAAGTGTGGTAGAAATGAGCAATAGGGAATGTCATGGCCAGAACATAAATCCATGTATCAACAAGACATTTTTATTAGTTCAATAGACAGCACAAAAACAAACACTGGAAGCAACATTTTTAGAATTGACCAAAAAATATAATTGAATTCTGTGTGTAGTGGATCTATATTATCTACAATTTTAACCAAATGAAAATAAATGGTCTATTAAGTGATGTTCTGATTACCAAGCTGCACCAGCAGAACAAAGTGGACAAAGCTTTTAAAAATGCACTGCTCCTTTAAGAGATCAAAGCCAGGGCTGCGTATCCTAGGAGATGTTTTGTATACTTCTGGGTTGTGGATGGATGGATGGAAAAAAGCAGGACAAGCTCCAGTACAAACAGCGGATTGAGGAACACTTCATCAACAACGAGCCCCGAAGCATGTGGAGAGGCATCAGGACCACGACGGACTACAAACACAGCACCAGCCGCGACCCGCCCTGCAGCGACCCGCCCTGCAGCAACCCGCCCTGCAGCAACCCGCCCTGCAGCAACCCACCCTGCAGCAACCCGCCCTGCCTGACACCTTAAACAGCTTCTTTGCCCGCTTTGACACAGTGGGCAGCAGAGAAGCTGTACATCTACCCCGACTGGAGGAGCAGTACCAGCCTCTCGTCCTGCAGCAGCACCAGGTGACGTCCACCCTGAGGAGGATCAACACCCACAAAGCTACAGGACCGGACAAGGTGTCAGGCCAGACACTGAAAACGTGCGCCGACCAGCTGGCAGGAGTGTTTCTGGACATTTTCAATCTGTCCCTGCAGCTCGCCATGGTTCCTGAGTGTCTCAAGTCTTCCACTATCATCCCTGTACTGAAGAAGACGTCCATCACCAGCCTGAACGATTACCGGCCCGTCGCTCTGACCCCGGTGATCATGAAGTGCTTTAGAGAGGATTCTTCTGAGGGTACTATAGACACTTCATCCCTGCAGACCTGGACAGCCTTCAGTTCGCCTACAGAGCGAACCGGTCAACAGAGGATGCTGTCTCCATCACTCTGCACACAGCCCTGACCCATCTGCAGCATCCCAACACCTACGTCAGGATGCTATTTGTAGACTTCAGCTCAGCATTTAACACCGTCATCCCAGACAAGCTGGTGCTGAAGCTACTCCAGGTGGGGCTGCCTGCTTCACTGTGCCACTGGATCAGAGACTTCCTCACCAACAGGCCTCAGGTGGTGAGAATAGGTGGCTCAACAACGTCCCCACTGGTCCTCAACACAGGGACGCCGCAGGGCTGTGTGCTCAGCCCAGCTCTCTTCACCCTGTTTACACACGACTGTGTGGCCGTCCACCCCACCAACACAGTCGTGGGTTGGTGGGTCTCATTTCAGACAACAACGAGACCCAATACAGAGAGGAGATTCTGCAGCTCACTCAGTGTGTTCAGCCAACAACTTGGTGCTGAACACAGGGAAGACCAAGGAGGTCATTGTGGACTACAGAAGGTCCAGGAGGACGGATCACACTCCCCTTCTCATAGATGGAGAACAGGTGGAGCGTGTGGACAATATCAAGTTCCTGGGCCTCCACATCACATCTGATCTCTCCTGGAATACAAACACCTCCCACCTGGTGAAGAAAGCACAACAAAGGCTCTTCTTCCTCAGGAAACTGAGACGGGCTGGACTTTCCTCACGGCTGCTCGTGAACTTTTACAGGATCGATCGAGAGCATCCTCTGCCTCAACGTGACTGTGTGGTATGGTAGCTGCACAGCACTGGAGAGAAAACAACTGACACAGGTGGTGAGAACAGCACAAGGCATTGTGGGATGCCCCCTCCCAGACCTGGACTCTATTTACATAGGCCGGGTCAAGAAGAGAGCCATGGATCCAGAGCCATGGATCCAGAGCCATGGATCCAGAGCCATGGATCCAGAGCCATGGATCCAGAGCCATGGATCCAGAGCCATGGATCCAGAGCCATGGATTCCAGCCACCCGGACCACAGGCTGTTTGTGCTGCTGCCATCAGGCCAGCGGTTCAGGAATATACAGACGACAACAAACAGACTGAGAAACAGTTTCTTCCCCACAGCCGTCAGAGCCATTACTCCCTGCTGCCCCCTTCCACACATATCAGAACCTCACACACACACACACAGCCATATTATTATTGTGTGTTTGTTTATTTTATTTACTGTATATATTTGACTTTTTGCATGGGAGTTGGAATAGAAATTTCGTTGAATCCTGTTCAATGACAATAAATGCTATCTATCTATCTATCTATCTATCTATCTATCTATCTATCTATCTATCTATCTATCTATCTATCTATCTATCTATCTATCTATCTATCTATCTATGTTTTATTTCATTTTTACTACCGATAGAAAAATGACTTGTATTTGAAAAGTTGTTGTTCCTCGGAGTCACCGGCAGGTGGCAGCAGCGCCTCCTCTCAGCTGCCAGGAAGTCTGAACCAGACTCGGCTTTTTCTCCCAGTGAACTGGTTCGTTTCCCAGTTTTCTTCCTGTTAACAGAGTCGGAAGGCGGCGTGAAGCGGGGACAGCTCGCCGGGATGGAAGAGTATCAGAACGGCAGCGAGGTTGGTGTCTGAGCCGGTAGTTTGCGGATGTTAGAAGGGAGGAGTTAGCTAGAAACTAACCGGCTAGCTGGAAGCTAACCGGCTATGCTAGCAGCTGCAGGGAGATGTTAGCACTGGTTCCAGCTGTTGATTCCCTGGTTGTTGATTCCCTGCTGATGTTCTGTCGTGTTTTTCAGGGTTCATTCAACTCGGAGGAGGCGGAAAACGTCGTCAAAGAGGTAAAAACCATCTTTTAGTCTGATTAGAAACGGCCTCGGAATTTATTTAACAATTGGATCAAGTTTTTCATGTATTGAGTTCACGTCTAAAAATGGACACAATAAAGACTTAAAAACAGTTTCAAAGCTGCTGTTTGTGGAATGCAGGCAGTTTTCATGTTTTAATCTCAGCATTTTAACTTTTTCTGATTTATTCTGATGAGGCTTTAACATTAAATGACCTCCAATATTTTTGGCTTTTTCATTTTTTTTGCTGCATTCATGTTCAAAAGTTGATTTCAGGTTTAAGTTGTGAATCTGTTTTTAAAGTTGAATTAAATTAGAGATTAGTTCTTTTTTTAAAGGTGTTTCTTTCTGCTTCTGTATTTTAGATGCCAAATTTAACAGAAATATTTTCTATTTCTTACATTTTCCATTTTATAGGAAACTTAACGGCTTATTTGAAACTGAACAATGAAAACTTTCATCAGCACAACACAGTTCAGATGTTACTGAACTTGATTGAAATGTCAGAGTTGAGATTGAAAGCGCAGTGATTCATTTATGGTTCCTGGTTTTCACAAATGGCTCTTCTTTCAAAAACTAAAGCTTTCTGCTGGTGTCTTTGTGTTAATGTGTTGAACACCCTGAGCTCCAGCTGCAGCTCTCTGCTGCAGCACAGATCAGCAGCCCCATCAGTAACAGATGGTGTATTTTTAGCGTTTCCCTGGCAACGCGCCGCCCCGCTGACTAACTCATGACTGATGGCGGTGTGTTTGCGTCAGGGCATCGAGAGCGTCCTGGGGGGAGACGACTACAGCCAGACTCATGTGAACAAATGGACGGCCGCCGTGGTGGAGCGCTGCCTCACGCAGCTCGTCAAGCTCAACAAGCCCTACAAATACATCGGTACGCAGCGGACCAGTCAAAACCCGCAACACTCAGCCTCTGTTCTCACTTCGCTGTTTCAGATTGGCACAAATTCAGCTACAAAACTATGGTTAGGAAAACCCAGCATACCTTCGCTGATCAATATTCCCAACAATAACACACTTGAATATTTCATCATTTGAGTCGCACATCATCAGGCCTCGTTTCAGCGATTGGACTCATTGACAGGAACCTGCAGCTCAGTTTGCTGACTTCAGTCTGAATGAACCTGGTTCTGTTGTTCATGACGCTCTGATGGCTTTCAGTGCCTGAAGATCAAATAAATGAGAATGAATTGTTTGTGCACAGTGACGTGTTCGGTGATGCAGAAGACTGGCGCCGGCCTCCACACAGCCAACTCCTGCTACTGGGACACCAGTATGGACGGTGAGCTGGTCCTTCTGGAAAACCTGTCTGTCTGATGGCGGATCAAAGTTCATCCCATAATAGTCTGACTGTTGTCCCGCAGGCAGCTGCACCGTGCGGTGGGAGAACCGCACGACGTACGGGGTTCGCCCCGCAGGGGGGGCGGCAGAGAGCTTCAGGGTTTAAACTGCTGCAGCGCTGCTGGCCGCCGGCAGGGGGCGGCAGAGGGCGGTTTTGTATCAGAGCTGCTGCACAATAAACAGTTTCTGGACCAAACTTGATGGTTTATGTCTGATCTTTTTATTCGTTTCAGTGTGACGGTTGGTGTCTAAACGTTTCCATAGCAACACCTCATCCTACAGTAATCTGAAGCTCGTTGGTGTTTCTGCTCCGATATTTCTAATTTATTGATCAGTTAGGATCCACTCTGAACTCAGCGTCTTATGAAAATCTAATCAAGTTTTTCCTCTCTGGTTCTGAACCAAGATTTATTTGCATCTAGACTTTGTCAGGCATGATACTGCCACCGCCATGCTTCACTCTTTATGGGGGAGGGTATTTATGAATATTGTAAATATTTCTAATAAATATTTGATATTTATTGTATTTACCATGTATTAAATAAATATTTAATGTATTGTGATTAAATAATAAATGTACTAAAAAAAAAATGAAGCATCTGAGAAAAATGAAACAATTTGGATTTTAATTGATTTGCAGTTTGAGCAGAAAGTATCTACAACAAAAGCTTCGCAATTAAGCAAAAAAAGTCACCAGGTTTCACCTGGATCGGCTTTTATTTTGAAAACCAGCTTTGTTTACTGAGGATGTTGTTATTTCTATGATTTTTCAGGCTTGGTTTAAATGTTTCACAAAGAGCTGCTGCTGGGTCACAAGCTTTTCAGAATAAAAGCCTCTTCTGTGTTTGCAGGTGCAGCCATCACGTCTCGGGCTTTGTTTGCACCACCTGAAGTCACCTCAGAGGAAGACATTTGAAACGACCCTAAAGGTCAAGCAGCAGAGGAAGAAGAAGCAGCTGTTGCAGCAAAGTGTGTTGCAGCAACGTGTTGCAGCAACGTGTTTGCGCCACTCGGCGGTCAGAAGTTCTCCTTGTTGAAGATGAACTTGACGTCGGCCTCGGAGTGGGACAGGCACTGCTTCTCCAGAGACTTTCCCAGCTGAGGCGGGCCGCACAGGAACACGCCCACCTTGGACCTGCCGACCAGAACCAGAACCAGAGTTAGAGGACCGAACCGATGAGCCGCAACCTTTCCGGGTACCGGCCTCACTTGGGATGGTTGGCGGCGATGTTGGTGAACTCGTTGTCCCAGTTGGGCTTTCCGTAGAGCGTCTTCTGCTTGAGCCCGGTGATCGGGTCGTTCTCCGCCTCATGGTGGACCCGGAAATGAGCCGCCTGGTTCCAGAGCAAACATAACGCCTTCACTGCTAGAGGCTGACACAAACGGGAGCGAAGAGGCGGTCGTGATGTTCTGGCCGGTCCGGTACCTCCGTCTCCTTCCAGCGCGTCAGGTAGATGTTGTAGCTCAGGAAGTCGGCCATGTCTTTGTCCGCCATCTGGCGCTCCAGGGACTGCAGGAGGTCGGCGAACCACTCAAAGGCCTGGGTCTCCGGACACAACCAGTAGAAGTAGATCTGCAACAGAACCGCCCGTCAGACAAGGTTCTGGTCGGGTTCTACTCCAGAACCCTCTGCGATGCTACGGCTCCGCGCTAACCGCAGAACAATGAAAGCATCTGGGATGGAAAGTCTGGCTGAATTTGACAGTTTTACCAAAAATGAACAATTTAAGGGTTTTGGGGGCGGGGCTGGTTTTCCACTAGCCCCGCCCCCAAAACCACATGCTGCTGTGATTGGCTGGCTCTCATGCTCTGATTGGGATGCAACATAAATCCAGGCCTCATTTCTAGGATAATTCAACTTTTTCCCCTGACATTTTCCAGAAGATATTAATAAAAGCAGATTTAGTCTCTTGTAGATCCAAGATGGTGACATTTTCTGAAAGCTGGGATTCTGCTATCTGAACCGACGTGTCCCACCTTCTTGGTGAAGACGTCCTGGTTGTTCTGGATGTGTTTGTACCACACAGACTTCAGGATGGAGGCAAAGGGCGTCACGCCGATTCCCGCCCCCACCAGCATCACCACCTCGTAGCGGAACACGTCTTCGCTGGCGGTGCCGAACGGCCCGTCGACGGCCATCCTGAGGACCAACACAAACACGCAGCCCCACCTGCCGTCACTGACACAATAATATTGGAAGCAGAAGTTTTCAGGGCAAAAAGATGTACATGGTTGAGTCTAAGCTGAGAAACGTCTTTCTAAACCTGGAGCTCTGACCCAGTTCATCGACGTCCGCTTGGGACCAAAACCAGGTCAATAGAATGAGCTTTATTGCAGCTTTCTGTGATTGGTCAGTGTCTGGAAGTGTTTGAACATCAACTTTGATGCTTTGTAACATCATTTCTGGATAAATGTGGAAGCAGAAGTTGCAGTAGCAACTGATGCTTGATGAGTTGATGGTTGAATTGCCTTGCAGGCAGTTTGGAAGCAGCAGGTCTGAATAGCAGCTCTATGATCTTCACTGTCTAACAGTGTGACTGCAGCATTTGGAAGGTTTCTATGGCAACCGGCTTATTGTCAAACACACAATAAGCCTCCCACAGTGTCCAGCGCTGCTTTCAGTGGCCCCAGAGGCCTCAACGGCCCCAGAGGCCCCAGAGGCCTCAACGGAAGATCGCAGCCGTCAGTTTGGTGGAACGAGGCTCGTTTTCACAGCGCCGTACTTTGGGAGCTTCCAGGCCTCCTGCTGCTCCGGCTTGTCCCCGCCGCAGGCCTCGTACAGCGCCTGAGTCCAATCCCCGACGATCCGGATGTGGGCACTGAAGTAGTCCTCCTCCGGGGCAGAGGTCAGGGTGAAGGGGTGCCACTCCAGCCTGGAGACAGACGGACACTGGATGAAGACGTACTGGCCCACCTCCATGCTGAAGCCTTTCTTCTTCATCTGCAGCTCCAGCGTCTTGGAGGGGTGCATCACCACCTGGGGGGCAGGAACAGGGTCAGGCAAAGGGTCACGGTCAGTCTGGTTGAGTAGAGACTCGGCGCAGTCACCTTGGTGATGACCACTTTCTGATGGGACCGATAGATGCGAACCAGCCGCTCACACACGTACAGGATCATGGGGCCCACAACCCACTTCCACGTCTGAGGAGAGCAAAACGTTTGAGGAGAGAATCAGATGGAGAGGATCCGACCAGACGGCTCGGCCCGGCTCGGCCCGGCTCGGCCCGGCTCGGCCCGGCTCGGCCCGGCCCGGCTCGGCGGCTCACCCCGGGCGGGTTCCCTGCAAACACGGGGACGGCGCAGCCCGACTCGTTTTTGCCCCAGTCTTGGAAGTGGTCTGCGCAGGTTTTGGGGTCGTTGGTCTGCAGGCTGAGTGGAGTCTGTCCTCGCACGATTCGCCTGCAGCCACAGAGAAACGGGTCGAGGATTCATCAGAACATTCCGCCTAAAGCCGGCAGAACGACGACAAAGCTGACATTCTCCTTTAGTTCACCTTTAGTCTGAAACATTACAAACATTTAGGCTGAAATGTTACCAAGAAGCTTCGGGTCTGAACCCTAAACTGGACCTCAGGTTCTGCTAATGCTCTTCTGGGTCAGTCCAGGTACTGGCAGAACCTGCTGACCAGGTTCTATGAAAGTCCAGTTTGACTTCAGATCGTCCTGTTTGTGTCGTTGCTTCGGTCTGATGGTCCAAAACAGTTTAAGTCTAGAAAAATCTGGCCATGTTTAGTCTATGACCTTTGACCCGGATGCGTTTCTGATCTTACCCGTAGCCGTGGAACACCAGGCCGATGAAGAAGATGATGAAGAGGTGGTGGGTGTACCAGAACACCTCGAAGTACGACCTCCGGATGACCTCCATGGACGACGTGACGATGAGGATGAGAGCCAGCGTGATGGCGACGCCCGTCAAGCCGGCGATGGTGGTGAACATGACGATGGTGGGGCTCTGCACCAAGCACAGGAACTGGGCTTACTGGGAGGTACTGGGGGTTTTACTGGTGTTTACTGGTGGTTGTGGTGTTTGATGTCAGTGTGGTCAGCCTGCATGTTGCTCTGTAAATCATTGGCTTGTTGATCAACTTCCTCTCTTACCAGAAGGAAGTTGATCAAATGTTGACAGAATGTTGTTCCTTAATCTGCTGAGATTAAGAAAGGCAGAAAAAAGTGATGAACCAAGAAGGTTAAGCTGACGAGACGCAGCAGAGACCCGGAGATGTTATATTATTATTGTTATTGTTATTATTATTATTGTTGTTATTGTTCTTGTTGTTGTTGTTGTTGTTCTTGTTGTTGTTTCATGAAGAGCAGGAAGTATCTAGTCGAACGTCGCCTGAAGCTTCAGTCGCTCAAAATGACAAAAATCAGACAAACAAAAATATGAAGTGGAAAAAAACTTGGTATCAAAAATGAATAAAAACTTTGAAACTTTAAGAAAAGCTGCAGGTTTGTGATTCTGGTGAAACATGTTTGTTTTCATTCAGTGGAAATTTTACTAAAGAGAAGAAATTCTTCAAAATAAAAGCACTACAGAAAAGTCAAAATGCAAAGCAGAAAAATTCATCAAATAGTCATAAAAATACTAAAGTGACTCTTTAGAACCACGACTGAGGAAGAGGAGAGACTGATTCATCATCATCATCATCATCATCAGTTGATGGGAAAGTTAAAAAAAGAACTGAAGAGGAAACGTTTCAGTGACTGAGCAACCAGCAGTTTAGCAACACTGGAAAGCTGCCAGGTTGCCCCATCCATAACAGCAACCACACTGTTGCTGGGGAAACGTTGCTCACCGTCTCGTTGCTCCTGATGGGGTTGAGGAAGGACGCGTTGTCCTCGTTGCCAATGTCAGACAGAACGAAGGGCAGGAGGTCAACGCTGCGGTTCAGCTGGGCGTCCATGAAGAACTCAAAGTTGAACAAGTGAGCGACGATGTGGACGGCTGCAACCGAGCAACAGAGCAACGTTCAGCAACAGAGCAACGTTCAGCAACGAGCAACGTTCAGCAACAGCAACGTTCAGCAACAGAGCAACTTCAGCAACGTTCAGCAACAGAGCAACGTTCAGCAACGTTCAGCAACAGAGCAACGTTCAGCAACGTTCAGCAACAGAGCAACGTTCAGCAACGTTCAGCAACGCTCAGCAGCAGCTCTGATCTGCCAGGGTTTGAAACAGGAAGTGACTTTGGCTCAGAGCTGAATTTGGCATCTCTCCTCCTGCTTGACGAGGCAGAATTACTAAAAGCGTCTAGAAACATTTGCAGAGACATAAAGACTCCAGAATGAACGGATGAATCACAACAAGACGAATCTTCCTCAGGTTTTCCTCTGACCCGTGTGGAAGGCGATCATGTAGGCCACCAGCTTGTGGAACGTCAGGTTCCGGTCCAGCTGCCGCGCCGCCGTTCGGCTGCAGCACTGCGGGACACAGAGGGTCAGATGAGAACCGGACCCCGGGCCGAGCCGCGCCAGTCACCTTCGCCGGTTCCCACCTGGATGGATCCTCGCAGCAGAGACAGCAGGTTCCTGCAGACCGGCAGCAGGATCAGCATGCAGTTAAAGTTGAGGCAGGCGGCCGGAGCTCTGGCCCAGGACAGGGCGTGCTGCGGAGGAGCAAAGGCACGGTGGAGGCAGCATCATGCCGGGGAGCTGAGCCCAGTTTATCACCACATTACAACCTTTTCTACACTTTTACTAAAAGAGGAAGAAACCTGAAGCTGTGCAGGTGGAGCAGCTGCAGCTTTAGAGGAAGTGAGACTGAAACAGCCTGAGGTTGAGAGACGACACCATGAAACTGATTCAACTGAATCAAACTGACTGCAGCTCTGTGTGGTTCAGAAATAACTACCAGAACAACTCAGCCTGTGACCTCTGACCCCTGACCCGGTAGGTCCAGACTCACCCCCAGCAGAACCCGGGTGTAGAACCAGCGGTCCACCAGGAAGGCCATGTAGAAATGGACGAACAGGAAGCCATTGATTCCCAACCAGACCAGCTGCAACAAGCAAAGCAATGAAAAACATCATCTGTTAAAAACCAGCCATCATTTTTGATCTCATCCTTTATTGATTGATTTATTGATTGACTGATAATCGATCATCGCTTTGATGATCAGTAACCCAGTTTTACTCACGATGACGAAGACGGAGAGCCCCTCGTTGGCCACCAAGTTCCCCATGGCGACTGAGGAAGAGGAGGGAGGAAGGCTGCTTTATAGCGCCACTCGCTCAAACAGGAAGTGGCTCACTCTGAAACAGGAAGTAGCTGCGTCCTTTAGCGGACGATTTTTAAAGAAAACTTTTTATTCCACATGAAACCAGCGAAAGCAGTAGCAGAGCCGCGTCCTGCTGCGCAGCTTTTCCTCCAGCAGGGGGCAGTAGAGCCCCGACCCGGCCTGCTCCCTCAAGGCCTAGTCAAAGCCTTCCCGCCGCACTAAGCAGACGCTCTCTCTGCTCGGCTCGCTGCACACCGGTTACCAAGGCGACGGCCTCTCGCGGCAACCAGGGGAATAATCGGATCAGAACCTTACCTGGATCAGAACCAGTGGCTGACTGGGTCAACCCACCAGAACCTGCAGGTCCAACTGGTCCAGTCAAAGTAAAGCTTCAGTAAAAACTAATGTCAGTTTAGAGGAAGGTACTGTTGGCGCCGGACCGGGTCGGACAGGGTCCAAACTGTCGGCGGTTGGGTGGCGGTTCTGGGAGGAAGTGATGTCGACACTCAGCTGCAGGACAGGAAGTGGATCCTTTCTAAAGCAGAACGCCGCCTGGATGCCGGTCCGGACCAGAACCAGACCCAGAACCAGACCCAGAACCAGAAACAGACCCAGACCCAGAACCAGACCCAGAACCAGAAACAGACCCAGACCCAGAACTGTAGCTTCCCACAGCATGATGCTGCCGCCTGGAGCCTCTGAACATCTGGGCTGCAGATCGATCAGGTGATTGATCAGATCAGGTTGATCTGACCGGAAGGATCTTGTGAAGGTTGTCTCCAGTCTGAGGATCAAACCATCATTATTGATCGGTTTATTGATCAGTTGAAGCTCTGTGAACAGAACGGTCCGGATGAAAGGATTCAGTCGGTGAAACCGGGTCGCGGGTTCATCTGACATCTTGGATTACGGCTCATCAGGTCGCTGCTGATTGGTTCTGGTTTAGCCACCATGATGACATCATAAGGCCTCAGAAACATCCACAAACGGCGCCATGGCAACCAGGATTTATCATCTCCTGCTGCTTGTTCTGACCAGTTTATTTATCTGAAACCAGACAGTGGAGCACACTGAGCGCTAAGCTAGTGCTAGCTGCTAGTGCTAGCTGCTAATGCTCTATGTGAGCAGAAAAGCTAATGAAGCCGTTTCCAGCTGAAACCAGATGTTTACATACACTACGGCTTCTAGCGTCCAATGTGACCTCTTTCCTCCACCTCTTGATGTCATAGCTTCCTAAGCTTCTGATTGGTCAATTAGCAACATTTCAAATCTGCTGCTTCCTAATGTAACAGCGGCTCAGCTAACAGCGTCTCAGCTAACAGTGGCTCAGCTAACAGCGGCTCAGCTAACAGCGGCTAACAGGCTAACAGCGGCTCAGCTAACAGCGGCTCAGCTAACAGTGGCTAACAGCGGCTCAGCTAACAGTGGCTCAGCTAACAGCGGCTAAACATGAACTCAAAAAGAAGACACCATGTTGGACGGTACTAATCACCGCATGTTCTTGCTGCAATGGCCTAATTAAAGGGCAGTTTCAGCATCTTCCAGTCTTTAATGGTGAAATGTTACTTCTGGAAAGCAGAGGTCAAAGGTCATCAGAGATGTGACAGAGCAGCACATCAGATGTAATCTACACAAAAGGCTTTCAGGAGGTTTTTCCTCCTAATCTGACAGAAGCGAGATTAAATTGCTAGGCAACAACGGTTGCCTAGCAACGGTGACATCATCTTCATGAGCCGCCCTGATGCGTGGAGGACACCGTGTCGGTGAGGTCCTTCCTTTAGGGAGTCCCATGCTGCACTGTCACCATGGAAACATCAGGGCTCTAGAAGGAGGAAGTGACATCACACAACGCAGTAGCAGCTATTGAAGTCCTGGACGCACCAATCAGAAAAGAGACCAGCTCTTTGAAGATTGAGCAGAAGCAGAGGAGATCCAGTAGCAAGCTAGCTTCCTCCCACAAACCGGGCCAAGACCAGAACCTCAGTAGGACCAGAACTTTGGGAACTGGAGCCAGTTCTGGTCCGGTTCTGGTCCAGAACCAGTGAGTGTGTTGAGGATAGTTGGTATGTTGGAACATCCAGCCATGTCCACTGAGCGGTTCGGCTCGGGTCGATCTTCAGTCTGCTTCTCGGACCGACCTGCTCTGTTCCTCGCCCCGCTTCAGGTGAAGGTCCACAGGTCAAAGGTTAGGTTGGGGCGGAGCCACTGCCGTTACGACGCGGTCCATTGATTGGAGGATAGAAAACCGTCCCTGCCCAAGACATGCTAATATGCTAACATGTTTGGGTTTAGCCCCGCCTTCCCAGTGATCCCAGTGAGGCTAACTGCTTATGGAACCGCAGCGTAGCTAACTGGACTGGGCAGCCATGTTGCGTTCTGGAGGAACCTGGACCGGCTTGGCGCCGCCGACCATTTCTTTCACTTTGGAGGTTCTGATCTATTCAATCTGTCTCTAGAGCTCCATCTACATGGATCTGCACCATTTCCATGCTGCCCTCTGCAGGCCGGTGGTGGAACTGCAGCTGAACCTTCCAGAACAGTTAGCATTAGCTCAGTTAGCAGTAGCTCAGTTAGCATTAGCTCAGTTAGCAGTAGCTCAGTTAGCATTAGATTTCAGGAACAAAATGTCCAGCTCTGTTAGAATCAGAAATGATCCTTGGAGGTTTTATGTTGTTGTTCATCACGTGGTCAATGATGAAGGGAACTTTTCATTGACGCCCCTCCCCCACCTTATTTGGGCTGTGACGTCACGGGGCGAAGCCACTCGTTGTGGAGGATTAAACGTTTCTCTTTCAGCCATGAGGAGCAGAGGAAGTGAAGCAGATCTGATCTGGTTCTGTTGAGGTTCTGCAGAACAGACCCTGGTTCTTATCAGGCCGCCGCAGGGCGCACGGAGGGGCGGGGCTCCAGCTGGAGCCGGCGGATGACGCGGGGTCAGGTGGAGGCAAAGCTCCTTAGCGCCGAAGAGAGCAGCAGCTGCTGCAGCAGCAGCACCGACGACGGACGGCCGGAACCGAGCAGCGGGCAGCGCGCGGCGCCAACCCGGCCAGCAGCCTCCACACGCGGCTTCAGCAGCTCCAGGTGAGGCCGCCGCTCAGGTGCGGCTCCGCAGATTGAATGTGATTATTGATTATTGAGCTGCTGCTGATAGAAGTGAAAGACTTTCTGTCCCGCTGCAGGATCCAGAGCCACTGAAACTCAGAGCTCAGTTTGTTGGAGATGTTAGAGGAAGCTGGTTTCACATGTAAACATGTTCACATGTTTCACATGTTTCCATGTTTTACATGTTTACATGTTTCACATGTGAACATGGTTCCATGTTTCACATGTTTCACATGTTTACATGTTTACATGTTTACATGTGAACATGGTTCCATGTTTCACATGGCTGCTGTCAGATCGCAGCTGATCTTTATTCTGGTTGCTGTGGAAACTTGAATCATTTGTTGCTGCACATGTTGACGCTCCTCATCCGGCTACAACCAGTTTGCTAATATTTTATTGGTTCATAATTATGTGGATTTTATCCACTTTCTGCTGTGATATCGTTCCAGATTCTCGGGTCGATCTGATCTGACCCAAACTATGAAATCCTACTGTCATCAGTCCATAAACGCACCTCCAGCTGTTTTCAGATCTGATGCTTCTCTGCATAAATCAACATCATCTCAGTTCTTCCATTTGCTATGACAAACTTTCAGAGGAAACAGGAATGTGTACTGTCCCTTTAAGAACTCTCTGTCCTCTGATTGGCTGACAGGAGAACATTTGAAACTATTAAAATGTCCAGTTTAACCAGAATGACTGAAGAGTTTTGATGGTTTTTGGCTTTGCTGACATAAGCGTGGAGTTTGAATCATCAGCTTGGATCATTTATTGATACTTGGAGCTGCAGAACCTTAAAGGAAGGTTCTGCAGCAATAGGAAGGTTCTGCAGCAACAGGAAGGTTCTGCAGCAACAGGAAGGTTCTGCAGCAACAGGAAGGTTTGGTTCTGCCGGTTCTCCTCTGCCCGTTCAGTGTAATTGTCCGGGTTTGGAGGAGAACCGGGCCGGAGGCTGGAGGAATGACGACGTTCCTTCAGCTCATACTGACCTCTGACCTCACCAGGTGTGATGTTTGTCCAGCAGGTGTTGATGCTGCCATCTTTCACATCTTGTCTTGTCACAGAGCCGAACAGATGAGGGTCAGACTAAATGAGACGTGATGGGGAAATGGCGCTGAGCCGACCTTTGACCTCTAACGGAGAGTTTCAGGAAGTAGTCTGATCCGTTTGGGTTTCAACCTTCTGAGTTCAGCTGCGTGTGATGAGGAGGCAGTAACCATGGCAACAGTTGGCGGCGTCCTGAGACCTGGGGGAAGTTCTGAAATGCGCCGCAGCCCAGGAAAATGTTGCAATGGCCCAGTCAAAGTCCGGCCCTCGGCCTGTGAACAGTAACTGATTTAATTTGGCTTGTTTTCCTCGTTAGCCCGTCGTCACGCGGAACAGATAAACGGCGTTTAGAGCAGAGCTATTCCAATCAGCAGCAGGAAATTCCCCTGGAGGTTTAGATCGCTGCGGCCTTTAATTAGGCCCTTCAGCCAGATGATTAGATGATTGGCGGCGGCGCGCTCGCAGGCTGCCGACTCGTTCATCGGCCTCAGAGGCCCGATCGCTTCCCATTCAGGAGACGCTGAAAGGCCAGGAGGATCATGGGAAAAAACAGCACAGCACCGTCAAGCCAGACGGACCGTCTGACACCAAGACAGGAAGTGAGGCAAAGCAGACAGGAAGTGAGGTAAAGCAGACAGGAAGTGAGGTAAAGCAGTGGAGACGCTTGGTCGCTGCAGCATCACCAGAAACGACGAGGATCTGAGATTCAGGGAACCAGATGGACGAAGACGTCATGAGCCGAAGCAGGAAGCTAAAGACCAGGTCAGGGGTCAGCAACCCGCGGCGGCTCTTTAGCGCCGCCCTAGTGGCTCTTTAGAGCTTCATCAACAATGTTTGAAAATGGGAAAAGATGGGGGTGGGAAATATAGTTTTTGTTTTAACATGGCTTCTGTAGGAGGACAAACGACACAATGATTAACGTTTTCCAAAGCTCTAAAAATGTGTAGAAGAAACATTCAGTTATTTGTACAATCCTGGACCGAATCGTTGCCATGGAAGCATCGTCTGAATGTTTGCTCTGCAGCGACAAGATGCCAAATAACTCAGAGAACCGAACTTTCCGGAGCGACTTAATAAAAGCCCACAATACAAATTTTTTGGAAAAAAAAACAACTGAAAACGAACATAAATAAGTGATCCAGTAATTTCATCAGTTTACATTAAGAATCATCTTGTGATTTTATTTGGTTTCGTTGCTCTGGTTGCGTTGCTCTGGTTTTGTTGCTCTGGTCAGGTTGCTCTGGTTGCGTTGCTCTGGTCGTGTTGCTCTGGTTGCGTTGCTCTGGTGTGTTGCTCTGGTTGCGTTGCTCTGGTTGCGTTGCTCTGGTTTCGTTGCTCTGGTTGCGTTGCTCTGGTTGCGTTGCTCATGGCTGCTATTTGTTGCTGTTGCACTGACTTGCTTGGCATTTGAACTTAAACTCTATTAATTTAATTTTATATACTTTGTTTTCAAAATGCTGCTGTTTTATTAAACTCTGTTTGTTGTGTTTTTGATCTGAAGGTGATTTTCACAGATTTTGTTATCAAACTGCATTTGGGGGCAGTTTGATAACAAACTGATGTTCTGAGGTCCAAAAGGGGAAAAAATGACACTTTTCCTGATCAAGAATCTGATTTCTTTATTGCGTTTCTTTAATTTATTAAATACATTCATATAGTAACAGAAGATAAACTTAAAGCTCCATCACGTGGTGCATCGTTCCCTCCAGGACGCACTGCAGGGAAAATAAACATTTAGTCATGAATACTAATTATGTCTAAATCAGTCATTTTGATAATTTGCTAATATAAACACCTGGAGTTTGTTTTGCCTTCATTATAAGCTTCATATCAGGTTTTACCAAACAGATTTGTTTTTTGGATCCAATATGGCTCTTTCAGCATGTTGGGTTGCCGACCTTTGGACTCGCTGAAGCTTCGCTGTTAGCAGCAAAGCTAACAGTTTCTCTGCTGCCGCAGCCTCCCTCGCGGTGCCGCAGCCTCCCTCGCGGTGCCGCAGCCTCCCTCGCGGTGCCACTGAAGGAAACGCAGCATCAAACAGCTGGCCGCCTTCTCTTCCCGGTCCGGACCGTTTCCTGCTTGCTCTCCTCCAGTTTCCTACCAGGAAGCAGCAGACGCCGTTAGCCATCCTGACGCTAACAGCCACCGCGGCTGATGGGAGTTTTTCAGCTTGAAGCAGCTTTTTCTTCCTGAAGTTTCCCTGGAGGTTTTGATCAGCATCCGGACAGAAATAGAGCTGCTGCGTGTTCACAGTCACATGGGGCTTTTAGGGCTGTTTGCCCCCGGGGCAGTTCTGTCAGCTCACTGTGAGAAGATCCCTGGAGGCGGGGCAGAATGGACAAGCAGACATGTGACAAGGCTGCACATGTTGCCCCTCCTGACGCTAACGCTAACGCAGAGACCCAACGGTCATGTGAAGCTGAACAAATTCTATTTGTTCAGAATAGAATTTGAACAAACAATCGACCATCCAGACGGAATAAAAACGGGTCGACGGAACCGCTGGAGAAAAGAATCAGAAAAACCAGCCCACATCACCAGACCGCCATCGCCGTGCTGCAGGACATGACCTTTGACCCTTCCCAGGTTGCTGAGCAGCAGCAGTCACTATGAGGTCATCACTGCTTTCTGTGCCGATGTCAGCACCAGAGCCATGCAGTGGCTCCATCCGACCAACCATCCAACCAACCAACCAACCAACCAACCAACCAAGGAGCCATCCAACCAACCAACTGACCAACCAACAGACCAACCAACCAACAACCATCCAACCGACCGTCCAACCAACCGACCAACCATCCAACCGACTGACTATCCAACCATCCAACATATTTATATTTTGTTTGTGGACATACAGTCTTAACTACAGTAAGTTGTTGGTTTGTCTCTGGGTTTCTGTAGGGGTGGAGGACTGGGATGACTGGGATGACTGGGAGTGTCTCCTCTGGTTCAGCTCTTTCTTCCAGCATTTTGTGTTTCGATCTAGACATGAAGACGGTTTGTGTGATTTGGGATCGTGTGTATGTGTGTGTGCTGGTGCAGGAGAGGTGATGTGTGTAAATCTGCTTGTTTGATGGTCTTCTGGTGTGTGTGTGTGTGTGTGTGTGTGTGTGTGTGTGTGTGTGTGTGTGTGTGTGTGTTTCTCCCTGCCCTGTCAGGCTGCATATGCTCAGCCGTCGCTCCAGTGGATAAGAGGATTCCATCTTTCCTCTCCCAGCTGCTCCATCTGAAGGAACCACCTGCAGCTCAGGTTCTGGTTCAGGTCTGCTGGCCGGGTCTAATTCCTGGAACCTCAGAGATTAGAGAACATTGAGGTTAGTGACCAGCTGAGTGGATTACCCTGCAATGGTAGGAAACAGCAGAAATGAGCTGAAAAGCATCTTTGTTGGCCAGTAATTCCTGATTGTTTCTGTGAACTCTTTTAGAAATCAGGATTTGTGGAGCAGATTAAAGGTTTGTTTTGGAAATATGAAATGTCCTGATGTGAACTCTCCTCTCCTCCCAAACCAACATGGCGGCATGAGCAGCTAGCAGCTAGCATGCAGAGGAAGGTTAGCTAGTCTTTTCATCATTTGATGATTAATTCTGATCTGTGGTTGAGCAAAAACACAAATTATTAATAAACTTCAGATGCTGAAGCAACGTTTTCATGAAAGCTTCTTCAGATGAAACCCGGTTATACAGCAACATGGTCATAAATATTAATACTTGTGCTGCGGTCAATCCGTTCACACGTTCCCGTGGAAACATTCCAGAAATAATCTCTGCTTGTTGGGTGTGCTTGGGAAGCGCTAGCGCCCCCTGTGGGACGTTCAGGCCAGTGGAGGTGGTGATGAGTTTGAGGCTCAGAGGAAATCTGGCCGCCGCTCCGATGCTCTCTGGAGGATTTCTTCTTCTGGTCCTTCAGGATCGTCAGACTTTCCCACAGCCTCCTGAAAGCGTCCTGAGCTCAGTGTGTCTGTTTCAGGTTAGCGGACGGACAGACGGATGGACAGCAGCAGGATGCTCTGGCTGCTGTTCTTTCTGCTTCCTCTGGGGGGCAGCAGCAGTGAGGAAGGAGCTCACAAGGCCAAACTCCACAACGGTGAGTTTCCTGCTGCCCATGAGCTACAAAGCTATGCAAACCTATGCTATGCTAAGCTAAGCTAAGCTAAGCTGTGCTAAGCTAAGCTATGCTATGCTAAGCTAGATTTTAGACCAAAACATTAGCGCGTGTGTCTGTGGCAACATGGTGGTTGATATTAAATATTTAACCTTCGGCCTAATTCAGATTTTTGATCATCAGGAGCCAAACTTTCAGCTCCGGTTACTTTTCTAAATCTTTCAGAAGCAGGAATGTAACTGAACTCTGACCTTTTAACCAAACCAAAAAACAACAAAAATCAGTTCAAAGCAACAAAAAGAAACTTGTAATAAAAACTGTAAACATTTTATACTTTCAAGCTTGAGAAACCTTTTTATTTTACTGTGTAGCACAAGCTAGCAGTTAGCATCAAAGTTAACAGTAGACGATTTTAGAAGGTTCTGTAGATCCGGTTCAGCCTGGACTCGGTCCCGTCGGTCCACATGATAAACATTCAGCAGATCTGAGATCTGATTGGCCGATTCGTGGCTGGTTTTTTTGCGCGCTGCGTCTTTAAGTCTCTTTCTGCTCCGGTGGTTTCTGACCCGGTTCTACTCAGAACCAGTTTCTGTGAAATTCCTGATCTGATCCGCAGCATCTGGTTATCTAGTGAAACTACGTCTACGCTCCGCATCACAAGGAAAGCCGCCGTTTCTCTGATCATTTCCTGTTTCCTGTTTCCTGACCTCTGAGAGGTCAAATCACCTCGACTTATTTCTGGAGACGTTCTGTCTCCATGGACACCGTGTTGGATTTTCAACACTGTTGGGAGGAAGAGTGTTTGATCTGCGGTGAGTTCCCAGAATGCTTTGCTCTGCCTGTTGCTGATCTTCTTAAGCTAAACACCAGGCCTTTGTTTGTTCCCTAACGGATTAGCCGCCGCGGCGCCACATGACTGCAGCGCTGCTCACAAAGGGACCTTCAGACTATTTTCTAATGTCTCCATGGAAACGACGCATTCACTGCCCCTCAGAAACAAAACCTCTAGGCATTATTACCTTTCACCAAACTTCAGGAAGAATTGTTTTGCGTCGAATGAGTTTCACTCAAACTGAATGTTTTTTTTTTTCTACATTTGCACAAATATTTTGAACAATCGTTTAGCATGAGTTACCAGTCATTTAAAGCAGAAAAGCAACCATAGATATTGCTCTTATATTAACATCAATAATCAATATTTTGATTCTGATACATCTACGTTAGCCAACAGGCTAATGGTAGCTTTGCTGGAAGTGTTTTCCAACACGTTAGCATTTCCTGTAATTGTTGACTTTGCCTTCAATCAAAGCAGATTGTAAATGTTAGCAGACATGCTAGTGTTAACCAGCAGGCCAGTGATAGATCACAGCTAAAGTAAGCTAATATAGAAGCTGATCGACAAGTTGACTAGAAGAGGCAATGTTGGCTGCTATTACTGTACATGCTGATGCTAGCATTTCTGCTAATATTATTTTGACGTTATGTTAGCATTTTATTTGGCGATGGCATGTAAAGTGTTGCTAGCACAGAATATAACTTTAGCAGTTCCATCATGCTTCCAGTTTTATTAGCAACACGTTGGCTAATGTATTAGCATAAGGTTGAACATTCTCTAACCTTTCTGCACTATGCAATGTTTATTTTTGACAGCTTGTGCACTAACATTAATGTGCTTGCATAAGCTCTGTTTTCATGGATACGCTATGTGCTTGCTAATAGCTAACGTGTTAGCACAGCAGATAGTTTGAGCTACTTCTGCATAGCATCAGATTAATAGCTTGTTAACTAGCATGTTAACTAATGTGAGCATAATGCTTACTGTTAAGAGCAACATGCTAATGCTAGCGTTTTGGTCATTTTATTCTTTTCCAAACTGAATTTCTGCATAATTCTGATTTGTTGGTTGTAAAGGAAGTTGTGGAAGAACAAAATAAAAGCTGAGTCTTTCCTTTAGGTGGCAGCGAGTCGTTCCTGTCGCTCTGCGGTTTGGATGTTTCTCATTATTCGACTTTGATACAAAATATAAACGGCTAAATTTAAAAGGTATTACAGTAAAGGTCTGTTGCTGTTAATTCTACGTTTGTATCTTCCAATTATGGCTCAGATTTAATGAAGTGAAAGTGCATGTTCAAAAGCTTCCCTGTTGAATGTGCGTCCTGCTCTGATTGAAATGCATTGCGTTGAGGTGGGAACTGATTCAATTAGAAATGGATTTGGTGGAAGCGCAGCGGGCGCAGCGTGGCGGCTGCGCATTGATTCCTGCTGCTGCGCCGCTGGGCGTTAGCGACCGTTTGGCTGCGACTGCTGCTGACTCAGAACCGCCGCTGTTCCCAGCAGCGCGGCTCGTTTTCCTGCAACGTTTCTGTGGCCAAATGAGAGACAAGTTAAAACAAACGCAGATGAAATAATAATGGAGCATCTGCTGCTTGTTTGGTTCAAATCTACACTTATCACAGAAACAATGTTTGCAGATCTAGCTTGATTTTTTATTTTAGTTGAAGTTTGGATGAAAGTTTTTATCATCAGATTTAAATATTTAAATATAGATATTCATGTTTAATCACATTCGCTGTATTGAAAGTTTTGGTTGTCGAGTTAAAATCTTTATAATTTACAAATGTTTATATTTATTTCGACATTTTAAAGTGATTTCTGAAACATTTCTAATTGTTTTGTGTCTAACCCTTTGTTAAAACATGTCGTATCCATGAAGCCTGTCTGGTTGCTTATTTCTGTCCCGACCGATCGCTTCATGACGGATTCTCTGTTCTCAAACGTTTCGTTTTCTCCTGCTCTGAAGAAATTCAGCGGCTTTTGTTTCCTGTAAATGGAGGCAGAGAGGCGGCGCTTTCACCCGATCAATAAGGAATCAATAATCTGTGACCACACTTCAGCTGCTGGTTCATCTGCAGAACAGGCTGAAAATACAGCGTGCTGTATTCAGGGTTAAAGGTCAGGGTTAGGCCGAGAAATCTGACATCGTCACCACTTCATGGACCCAGAGGACATTGTGATGAGACGGTCCGGATTGATGCCCAGTGGCGCCCCCTCAAGGCAGAAAGAGGAAGACACTGAGTGAGATGCTAAAGCTAACCCACAGAGACGCTAAGGCTAACCCAGAGATGCTAAGGCTAATCCCAGAGATGCTAAGGCTAATATTTTAGCTGTGATAAAACCTCTCTATACAGAAATCATAAAATCCTATAAAATGTTTAGTTTTCTGTAAAAGTTAGAGCTGCTTCCTGAAAAGCTTCAAATTAAAAGCATAAAATAATGGAGTTGCTTAAAGCCAGAGAAGTCATTTAGTTTTAACCATCACAAACATAAACGTAATCTTTCATTTAATATTTTTTTAATCTCAAGATGTTTTGAACGTCGATGTGACAAAGTAGAACTCTTGTGATACGACTCTCATTTTTCCAGAGTTGATCAAATCGGTTTAGTTTGGTTGTTTATGTTTGTTTTAATCTCAGTGTTTTTACAGTGTTTGTGTGTTTAACGTGGGCCTGTGTTCCTCCAGCAGCCCCCGGGGCCCCTGCAGCCCCCGGGGCCCCTGCAGCCCCCGGGGCCCCTGCAGCCCCCGGCCCTCAGATCCACTACTGCCGCTCCACCAACATGGAGGACTTCACCTGCGGTGCGCCCGGTGGAGCAGCAGGCCAGCTACGTCCTCACCTACTCCAAAGAGTGAGTCTGCAGTTCCTGTGACTGGCTGAAGGTGGCGTTGGCGGCGCGGCGACCTGCCGGGTTTCTGGGTCGCTAAGCCTCCTGCTCTGCTATGAAGTTGTAAAGGGTCGGTATGTGGAACCGGGCCGGTCTCCCGTGGGCCGGCGCTAATCAGCGCAGATTGGATTGCACCTCAACCCCAGATGGCGGCTCAGACGCTTCCATCGTTGTGGTTCTGCTGCTGCTGCGTCTCCACAGATTCAAATCTGGGATTATCTGCTGAAAATGAGCAAATCAGCTGATTTCTGCCTGATTTCATTACAAACGGATGGACATGCAGACGAATCGAGGCTGCGGTTCCACTGCTTCCAGCCTCTGGAAGGTTCTGGTTCTGGTTCTGTCCGTTAGAAACCCGACGTCTCCCGTCAGGGCGAGGACCTGCTGACGTCCGAGTCGCCTGGAGCGCTCTTCCATGACTCGTCTCGTTGGCAGGGACGGACTTTAATTAGACGCCGCTGACAGCAACAGAGAAACATTTTCCGTCAGCCAGCAATTAATGGGCAACGGCAACGGCATCAATCAACTCCACGGATGGCCAGGAAACCAGTTCAGCTTCTTTTACTGGTTTCTCTGTGTCTGAGTGATGCTGAGGGATACTCCATATTTACCAGTTTGGTCCATATTCACCAGTTTGGTCCATATTTACCAGTTTGGTCCATATTCACCAGTTTGGTCCATATTTACCAGTTTGGTCCATATTCACCAGTTTGGTCCATATTTACCAGTTTGGTCCATATTTACCAGTTTGGTCCATATTCACCAGTTTGGTCCATATTTACCAGTTTGGTCCATATTTACCAATTTGGTCCATATTTACCAGTTTGGTCCATATTTACCAATTTGGTTCATATTTACCAGTTTGGTCCATATTTACCAGTTTGGTCCATATTCACCAATTTTGTCCATATTCACCAGTTTGGTCCATATTTACCAGTTTGGTCCATATTCACCAGTTTGGTCCGGTTTTTGTTCGTGTTTCTGTCTCCAGGTTTTTGTTCTGCTTTTAGTTCTTTTAGTATTTTTCTGGTTTTTGTTCATGATGGATTATTTGGGTTGATTCGACCTTTGACCCTATGAAAAGATCAGATCATCTGCACTGGATTAATTAATGCTCTATGGATTTTATCTTCCTTCTCTGATCATGTTGAAGAATCAGCCGCTTGTCTCTGTGGGATTAAACGCAATCTGTTAATCTCCTGCCAGTGTCTTCACCTTCAGGGAATCTGACCTCATCCTCCAGCAGGATGAGGTCAGAGGTCCAACCACAGATTATCCGGATTGACCCGTCTTCCTCTGCCTTTCAGTACGGGACCAGAACTCGAGTGTCCAGATTACACGTCCGGTGGAGTCCACAGCTGCTACTTCGACAAGAGCCACACGTCCATATGGAAGTACTACTGCATGACGGTGACGGCCATGACGCCCCACAGGAACTACACGTCCCAGCAGCACTGCCTGGACGTGGCAGAGATCGGTGAGCGCTGGATTAGACTGGATTATATCCACTAACAACAAGACTGACTGGATTAAACTGGATTATATCCACTAAGGACCAGACTGACTGGATTAAACTGGATTATATCCACTAAGGACCAGACTGACTGGATTAAACTGGATTATATCCATTAAGGCCCAGACTGACTGGATTAAACTGGATTATATCCACTAAGGACCAGATTGACTGGATTAAACTGGATTATATCCATTAAGGCCCAGACTGACTGGATTAAACTGGATTATATCCACTAAGGACCAGACTGATGGATTAAACTGGATTATATCCACTAAGGACCAGACTGACTGGATTAAACTGGATTATATCCACTATAACTAACATAGCTCTCCAGATTAGACTGCAGAGCTATGTTACCTCCGCATGTAACATGTAATAATGCTTTCTTGGTTCTCTTGGTTCCTTCAGTTCTGTGGATTCCATAATGTCATTCAGTTCCCTTGTTCCCTTGGTTCCCTTGGTTCCCTCGGTTCCCTGGGTTCCGCTGGCTCATGGCCAACGTGACTCCAGGCGTTCTGGTCTTCCAGGCCTGTCCTCATGCAGTTTCTCTGTCGTCCAGTGGAGACGGAGGCTCCGGTCAACCTGAGCTTCTCCCTGAGGGACGCCGGTGGTGACGAGGTTGGCCACAGCGCGCTGCTGTCCTGGACGTACCCGGCTCCTGAGGACCTACGCTACGGCTGGATCACTCTGGTGTACGAGCTGCAGTACCGACGCGTCGGCGAGACCCACAACTGGAAGGTACGCGGCCGAGTCCGCAGGTTCCTCTTTGAACCAACAGCAGAGAGGAACTCTGGACGGTTGGGTCCGCTTCATGGTGCTTCTGAAGAGGACGACCAGTTTGAGTTCCTCTGGGTTTGCTGAGCTGACTGGTGCCGATGGAGTGACTGGCTGGTAACTTGGGTTTAGCAGCCATGTTGACAGTGAAAGTCCTGTTGGCAGCTGGTTCCGGTGAACCGGCTGAACGGCGCCGTTTCTGTCCGCAGGTGAAGCATCCTCTGCGAGAGCCGCATGTGGAGTTGCTCGGGCTGCGACCCGGCGACTACGTGGTTCGGGTCCGCTGCCGCTCCCGCAACTCACGGCTGTGGAGCAAATGGAGTGCCGCGCTGCTCGTGAGCGTCCCCAACAGGCCGCCTGCGGGTATGACTCAGGGTTTCCATGGCGACAACCCGAGTGTGAGGAAATGGTTTCTAAAGTGAAGTGAGTTCATGTTCTCCTGTGCAGGTAAAGTCCTGGTGCTGGTTCTGGTTCTGGTGGTGGGAGCCGTGGCTCTGCTGGTCGTGGCCTTCGGGGTGATTCCTCAGAGCAGGAGGTGAGGGAGCTGTAATGTCAAGGTGCTGCCAGAGAGGGCGCCACCTTCCCGCTCTGGAAGGAAGAAGACTCCAGATTCTGCTTTGTCCCTCCAGAATAAAAGACTACTTCCTGCCGCCTGTTCCCAAGCCACGGATCATCGGCATTGACCCTCTGCTTCTGAAGGTGATGCATCCTGGGAAACGTAGTCGCGTCATGTCTCCTTGTTCTGACCCGGCCCTTGCTTGTCTTGTCTTTGTGTGCCTAGAAGGGGAACTTTGATGAAATCAACCGTCACTTCAGTAACTTCCACGGATACCGGCCTCCCAGTTACTCGGTGGAGATGTGGGACCAGGTGAGCGCTGACGGGATCTACCTGAGCGCGCCGCGGGACGGCGGCGTCCAGAACCCGCCGCCGTACCTCGCCGTGCCGCCCGAGCCCTACGCTGTGCTGCAGGACGCGCCGTCTCCGTGGCAACAGCCCAAAATGGCGTTCGTTCCCGGATCAGACTACAGCACGATGGAGCGCCTCGGCGTTCCCGACGCTTCCGTTTCCGCTCCAGATCCGGCCCGCGCTCCGGTCCAGGACTTCTACACCTGCGTCCAGCTGATGAGGGACAGCGGCGAGGTCCACTTGGTTCCGTGTCTGCCGGCGCCATACTGCCAGGACTTCCTGCTGCCGCTCGGTCCGGATGCCGCCAAGCGAGAGGAGGAGAAGAAGAGCAAGAGGCTGGCGGAGAACCAGAACCAGAGGAGCGAAACGAAGGAGGACGGCGACGATAGGAGCGACGACAGGAGCGACGCCGCCGACCCGCTGCTGCCCGTCAGCCCGGACAACACCAACTAGGGCCGAGGTTCTTGACCGAGGTTCTGGACCGCTCTGTTTTTGCTCAGCCTGTGTTGGCAGCCATCTTTACTGTGGGCGTGAAAAACACAATTATTGATGCGTTCACGTGTAATCCAATTAGAAGTTTCTAACTAGATTTTGAACTGGTTCTGGTTCTGGTTCTGGTCACTCCACCAGGAGGAGCTGGGCGTCCTGAACTCTTCTTCTTCTTTGTTTTAATGGCTGTTGGCTTTAACTATAGGAAGTATTAGCACCACCTACTGGTCAGGAGTGTGGACTGCATTGCTGTGAACTCTGGGTACTGCAGTCCATTTGAATTGGGCCGGGGTACTTCAGGGTTTCAAGCTTCGTCTTTCTCAGGAAACAGGAAGTGGTGGGGCTGGTCGGAGAGGGTTCTGGTTCTCTACATCCAGAACCTCCTGGGTTTATTTCCTGTTTATTTTCCGTCGCTCGGATGAAACCTCATTTTATTCCCACTTCACTCTGCAGAAGCACTCACTCCTTGATTATCCATGTGCAGGGATGTGAATCGGTCATCACCCAGAACATGAGAGGAATCTAAGCGGGCCCAGAAGGTCCATTTGTGTCATTGTCATTTTTATACCAGCAGACTCCATAAAACCACTGAAAATCAGCACATGATGCCCAGTTTTCCCAGAATGATGATTGGCTTCGGGTCATTAGAGGTTGTTCCCATGCAGTGAAAAGCTAGCCGCCTCTTTAAACGACTCTTCTGAGAAACCACTGCAGCTCTGTGTGACTCTGTTAGCGTAGCATGTTAGCGTAGCATGTTAGCGCTCCATGACCGATCTCAGGTAGACTCCATTCATCCTCACACAGTGAGAAGAGGAACAGAAACCAGGTCTGGCAGGAAATAGGAGGAACGTGGGGCGGGGCTTCATCTGTCTTACTTCCTGGTTCCTGCCATCTGGAAAGTCTGGAGCTGGATTTTAGTGTTTTCAGATCTGGATTTGTTTGAGAAAACAAAGAATAATTATGAAGAATGTTTCCATTTCCAATGTTAATTTGCTATTCGTTCCCTGTCGCTGCGTATTTTCTTTGTTTTTGGTTCTCCTTCCTGATAAATCACAACAGAAGGAAGCCATAATTCATGTTCATCTTCAATGATTCAACAGACGTGTTCCTCCAGACCGTCTGTTAGAAGCTGTTAGCGCCTCCCAGTGCAGACCTGTTCCAGAGAGAAGGACCTGCTGCAGCGAACAGGAAGGGCGACGGACCGCCATCAGCCTCAGACCTTATATGGAAATTGGACCTTTGCCCTCCGGAAGTGAAGGGGGCGCTGTTTCCTATACTATCCATGTCTCCCGTTTTTATTTTCCTTTGAAATCTGTGCTATATTTTCACCTTTAGGAAGGATTTTCACTCTCAGCAGGTATTTGATCTTCTCTTTTATTTACTTAGTGCAGCTCACAGTTTTTAACTTAATTCTGCAGCTTCCTGTGTTCTTCTAAATCTCATAAACAATACTTTTATACGTTCTAAATAATATCTATATATCTCCATCAATTATAGGAGGAACAAAAGAAAAAAGGAGACATAAAAAACAAATGAATCAGGTTCACAGACAAATAACCAGTTTGTTAAACAGATACAAGCAAAAATTCACATTTTTGTTGTTAAGGTGCCATGTATGTTAATCTGAGAGACTTTTTGTTGGTAGAGTCTAAAATATAGGAACAAATAAGATGAAACTATTTCATCCATCAAGGTGAAAATTTTCCTCTCGAACGATAAATAATTTTCATAGAATCACATCATCAACAATGTGTGAATAGAGCAAAACACTCAGCAAGCTGCAGGTAAATGTTATCATTTAGTTGGTAAAGAATAATTATTGCCTGTCAATAAATGATTTCTAATAGATTGTTATTACCAGAGGAAAACAGAAACGGCTTCATGAGCTCAGAGGGTCAAACTGATGAATACAGAGGATGGATGCTCTCTGCTAAAATATTCCTGCATCTTCCATCATCTTTCAGCAAACAGTTGAGATAAAGTTGGTTCTGGTTTCACCACCATTTACCTGCTGTTTACCTGCCAGTGAAAGTTTCATTAAAAGCTTGTTAATCTGCAGCTCATGAGACCCGAACCAGCCGAGGAGATGAAAAGTTCAAACTTGAGTTAAAATGTTGTTTTAACTTGAGTTGAGTTCAAACTCTAGTTAAATGTTAAGTTTGAACATTTTAGCTCAACAAGCTCTAGTTGGGTGACCCTGAGATCACTAGATCCTCTTAAAGATGGAGTCTCTGAGAAAGTCCTTAAAGATACAGGAAGTATTTCAGCAGAGTTGAGCTGAATGTCCAGGAACGACATCAGGAATTGAAAATTTGCCAGTTTCAACAGGTTGGCCATCGATATCAGGTCTGAGGCTGATAGCGGTCCATCGCCCTTCCTGTTCGCTGCAGCAGGTTCTTCTTGACCTGCAGGTCCGGTCGATGTGTTGAGGTCCGGACCGTTTCTTCCAGAACCGTTGAACCGCAGCTGGTTGACGTCTTTTCTGTTTCTCGGGTCAGAGCTGCAGTATTTTTAGAAAATTGAGCCAAATGTTTCTTCATGCACAAAAGCAGAGCCACTAACATTCCTCCAGTTGGATAAAAACTCTAAACACAACCTCGTAGATGACCCCGTGACCTTTTGGTGTTTGATGTGAGCCCAGTGAATGACCTGAGACCTTGGGACTCTGCTGTCTCCCTGTGGTCGTCCTTGTCTCTCGTTGTGCCTTTTGTCTCTGGTGTTTCATACCACTTTGTCTCCTCTGTTAGCTTCTGATGAGAGAACGCCTGCAGGTCGTAACGGGAAGCTGGTCGTTACGGGAAGCTGGTCGTTACGGGAAGCTGGTCGTTACGGGAAGCTGGTCGTTACGGGAAGCTGGTCGTTACGGGAAGCTGGTCGTTACGGGAAGCTGGTCGTTACGGGAAGCTGGTCGTTACGGGAAGCTGGTCGTTACGGGAAGCTGGTCGTTACGGGAAGCTGGTCGTTACGGGAAGCTGGTCGTTACGGGAAGCTGGTCGTTACGGGAAGCTGGTCGTTACGGGAAGCTGGTCGTTACGGGAAGCTGGTCGTTACGGGAAGCTGGTCGTTACGGGAAGCTGGTCGTTACGGGAAGCTGGTCGTTACGGGAAGCTGGTCGTTACGGGAAGCTGGCCGTTACGGGAAGCTGGTCGTTACGGGAAGCTGGTCGTTACTGGAATTGTGTTGCTTTGTTGTGGGAAAATATCTTGTAGTTTGTCAGTGAAACATCTTTGGGTTTGAGGCAATAAAAACTCTTGAATTTGTTTTGGATTGTATTGAATTATTGAAATGTATTGATTGTAAGTTGAATGGTGACTTTTGGTGCCAATGCAATAGTAGTGATCAATAAGTAAAAATGTTCAATCGTCTTGACTTGGATCACATGAACTGAAAGTATCCTGAAGCCTAAATGAGCTGTACCTGAGAAAAAGACTTATTTCTTGTGATAATGATGTAAAGATGCTTTGTGGACCTGGAAGTGTTTTTCTGTCTGTTTTCAGGGTCTCTGTTGACCTTTCACCTCCTCTGTGGAGCGGAGTTCTTACTGATTTGTGGTCGGCTCAAAGTGCTTTTCCGTCACAGTAAATAAACTACTCATTCTCACCTCCATGCCTCTGTTTGACTCTTACTTTCAACAACTACATCTCCTGAGAGGCGTAGTTGTTGCAGAAATTCATTTTTAGCAGAGGATTAGCTGATTGTCAGTTGCCATGGCGACTCTCTGTGGAGAATATAATCCTTAAACAATCAGTCACTGCATGAGAACAATTCCTCATGTAGAAAATGCTGATTGACTGCTGGTGAGCCCAATACAGCCTTCTGATGCGGCTAACCCGTCTTTAGCTGGAGCTAACTCGTCTTTAGCTGGAGCTAACCCGTCTTTAGCTGGAAGCTAACCCGTCTTTAGCTGCGGCTAACCCGTCTTTAGCTGTGATTAACATTTAATCTGTTCTTAATGAGGACAGAAAGATAATCTGACCTCTGAAGGGAAATTAAAACAGACTAATAATCTGGTCAATTTGGAAACTGAGACACCAAGAGTTCTGAAAATGAGCATTAGAACTAACTTATTATGATAATTATTATGAGGCTCACATGTTCTTCCAGCTGCTCCATGAACCAAACTAAAGCAGAAATTCTACATCCTGTTTCTGCTTTAATCTGAACTCTAATCTGGATTAGGACTTCCGGTCTCAGGAAGAAAAGATCCAGGAGGGAAGGAACCCGGAAGTGACGACACACAGCTGCTGGTGTCGGGTTTCTGAGGAGGAGGAGGAGGAGGAGGAGGAGGAAGAGCAGCGCGGCTAATTTGGGCCGCAGAGTCAGAGGGGGTTCGGTTCGGTTCGGCCTGAGGAGCAGCTCCAGTCCGCCGCAGGTGAGAAACACACACACACACACACACACACACACACTCACACACTCAGGTGAAGCGTCACCTGTTGTCCCTCTGGTTCTGGTTCTGGTTCTGAGGTCAGCTGTGGTTCTGCTGTCGGTTCTGCTGTCGGGCCTGCAGCTGTCAGGAGCTTAAAATAACTCTGGAAGGACAAACAGCGGACCCGCGCGACCTGGACCCAACCGAACCGAACCGGACCGAACCGGACAGGGTCAGAACTCAGGCCGTTCCAAAACGCACTTCATTTACTGTCGGTCCGGTTCTGGTTCTTGTCGGTCCAATCGGAACCTTATTTGTTTTTGTAATAAATTCTTCAGTTGTAGTTTGCAAATGAAATAATTGTTTGTAAAAACTTTGTTTCTCTTGTTTGTATAAAAACATTAAAACATTAATAATCTTATTGATCTTCATTTTAATGTTGCTGCTTTATTTATTATCTTGTGTTAATAGAAATAAATGAAATAATAATTTAGGGATTTAAGAAATGAAATTGGAGCTCAGCTGACGTCATCAACACCTGTCATCAGTTCTGATAGGCTCCTGGTTGCCATGGAGACAGCCAATGAAAGCGAGGACCAGGCGGTCCCTGATGAAGAGGAGGAGGAGGAAAAGGAGGAAGAGGAGGTGCGAGGAGTCCAGGCTCGGTACCTGCGCTGCCCGTCTCCTAGGTAACGGCAGGAAGTCCAGCTGTTGATGAGGATATTGAGGAATATTGATCATAATAATATTCACTTTCTCATATTTTTTATGTTTTTCTGGACAAATTGAATCTTTTCTCCCTGATCACCTCAGACTTGGTTTTCCCAGACTGACTTCCTCTTCCTCTTCCTCCTGCTCCTCTTCCTCCCGCAGCTTCTCCATGACCTCCTTGACCTCCAGGTTCTCTGACGCCTCCTCCATCGTCATGGAGCCCATCCATCTGTCGTCGGCCGTCGCTGCCAAGAAGATCATCAGCGAAGGTAAGAGGGGGCCGAGTCAAAGTCCACATGTGGCTCTGGATTTGACTAGGCCTTCGCGTAGGCTGGATGTTTTGCTCCTCAGCTCCTCCACAGCATGATGCTGCCACCACCATGTTCCCTTTCTGTCTCCAAGTCCTGAGCTGCTCGTCCAGCAGAGGCCATGTTGAAGAGCAGCAGCCGGTCCTGGAGCCGGTCCTGGAGCCGGACCTGGAGCCGGTCCTGGAGCCGGACCTGGAGCCGGTCCTGGAGCCGGTCCTGGAGCCGGTCCAACTCCCGGTCCAACTCCAAGTCCAGCTGCCGGTCCGGCTCCTTTGCTTTTTGCTGCTTCTGTTGTGACTGCTGCAGGTTTTTAAAACAACTTAAAACATTTCTGAAGCGTTTCCGTGGCGATTCTGAAGCATTTCCATGGCGATTCTAAGGCATGAAGCTGTGAAGCTGCAGGTCAGGCGAGGACAGACGGTTCTGCTCATTGTCGTGCAGATGGCTCCGGCGGCCCGGTGGCAGCTTAATGGAGGATTCTTGTTCCATCTGCGGAAACAGGATGACAGCCGGAGAGCTTTCCCTCCCTCTGGGTCGCATGGCTAAAGCTAACGCATGGCTAACGCTAATGCATGGCTAATGGATTATACGCTAATACGCTAACCACACAGCCCAGCAGATGAACATCCAGAGTTCAGATCTATTTATGATGAAACCAAGCAACAAATGCATCTTTTATTATCGTTGCTCAACTCAAATTAATGTGAACAAGTTTATTCACATGGTCAGTCCGTAACAAACATGGCGGCATTTCCTCCTACCACTTCCTGTCTTTGTCTTCTCTGCCAGCAACATCATCTTGTTGGTCATGTGATCAGATTAGCAAAATAAACAAAAACATTGACCTCATCCTAGTGCAAAAACGTCTTATCAGAAACATAAAAAGTCTGAACCTGGATCAGAACCAGAACCAGAACCTGATTCTGAGCCTGAGGCTCCATGTTGGTGGTGGCAGTGTGGGGAAGATGGCGGACTCAGTCCACCTTCCTCTCCTCTGACGGACCAGGTTTGGTCCAAACTGGGTCATCAGCAGAACAAAGCAACTATGTCCTAGTCAAAGTACAGACCCATTGACATGGACATGAATTTGTTCATGAATCATGAATTTGTTCTGGGATTTCTGTTGTCCCTTTTTCTACCAGTCACTAAGCATTGATGATGTCACCATAAACAGATTCTAGACATTTCAGAATAAAAGTCTGAAGCAGGGGTGTCAAACTGCAGTCCTCCAGGGCCGCTGGCTGTCCTGCAGTGTTTAGATGAGCCACAGGTACAAACCACAGGAATGAAATGGCTTCATTCCCTCCTCCTGGTGTGGATCAGATCTCCAGAGTCTTAATGGCCTCGTTCTTCTATTCAGGAGCAGCAGAGGCTCAGCTAAACTTTGCAGGACACTAAACCCTCCAGGACTGGATGTTGACATCCCTGATCTGAACTGAATTCAGTCATTTATTCAAATGTGCCGACGTCAAATGTTGGGAAAATTTTAACCACGGGCCAATCAGTCACAGCGCCACCGACTGGCCCGGCTGACCTACCACCTCATTTTCTTCTTGCTGTGTTGGGAGCCTGAGTGACTGACTCCTGTCACAGAAGACCTGAATGTTTTCGCTTTCTACGATGTAAAGTAAAAGCCAAAGGTCGTCTTTCCTCGGTTGTCTTGTGGTAACCGGCCGTTCCTCCCCAGAGCTGCCGCCCCGCGCCGCCCGCCCCGAGTCCGTCCCGGAGTCCATGCTGGAGTCCGCGGAGCAGCTGATGGTGGAGGACCTGTACAACCGGGTCCGGGACATGCTGGACGACCGCAGCCCCTACAACACGCCCTGCGTGCTGGACATCCAGAGGGCCATGGTCCAGGACCGCCTGGAGGCGCCCGCCAACCCCGTGGACGAAGTCTGGCCCAACATCCACATCGCCGAGAAGTGAGTACAGAGTGTCGTCATTTCATCGGTTTCAACTTCGACATCCAAGAGCTGTGCTTCCGTTTCAGATCCGTTGCGGTGAACAAGGCCCGTCTGAAGAGAATGGGCATCACGCACATCCTGAACGCGGCCCACGGTACCGGCGTCTACACCAGCCAGGCCTTCTACGCCAACATGAACATCCAGTACCGAGGAATCGAACTGGACGACTTCCCCGACGCCGACATCTCCGCGCACTTCAGACCCACCGCAGAGTTCCTGGACGAGGCTCTGCTCACACACAGAGGTCAGTCTGGACCAGGACCAAAACCAGAACCTGGACCTGACTCCTGGTCTGGTTGGGTTAGAGGTTGGATCCATTGGAGGTTCTTCATTGAACCTGCAGACCCTGCTAGTCCTTACTCCTCATTGGTTGGTCAGTGGACCAATGGGATCAGGTCCTGCGGCTGACCTCAGTGACCACCTGCTTCTGCGGTTTGAAGCCTCATCTTCCTCATCATCGTCTGCTTGGTTCTCCTGTCCCTTATGAACTCCAATCCATCTGAATGAGACTTTGACGTCGTTCCACTCAACGTTCATCACGTCTCTTCATTTCCCTCGTTCTGCAAGCAAATGCTTCAAATGTTTGTTTGTTGGATTCTGAGGTGTTTTGAGGGTTACTGATGAATGTTATTCACTCATTCATCCTGTTTGTCCCTGAAGCCTGCAACACAAAGCTCTTGTTTCATTGCTCAGTCTGTGTGCGTGTCCCCCTGTGGGCAGCAGCCGTCTCTGACGCACTCACACATCCAGAACAGCCTGCTTTTCATCTCCATAACTTGGTTTCTGGGAATGTTTTATGAGCCTGCAGATCATAGTTCCTGGAAAAGTGATGCTAATGTCCACTGTAGTTATTCATGAGTTTCCCTCAGGAAACTTAAGCTCCAGTTCGCTGCACATGGAAACATTTTGTTTTTCTACAACTAAACGATTGTCTGTTCTCAAAAGCCCAGACTCACAATCTGTTTGCCTTGCAGGAAAAGTTCTGGTTGTGTCCATGATGGGCGTCAGCCGGTCGGCCATTCTGGTGGCGTCCTACCTGATGATCTTCCAGAACATGACCATCATGGAGGCGCTGACCGCCATCAGGAGGAAACGGGCCATCAACCCCAACGAAGGCTTCCTGAAGCAGCTGAGAGAGTTCAACGAGACGCTGATGGAGGAACGCGACGACGATGACGAAACGCTCAGCCAGTGCTCCGTCATCGACACTCGCGCCCGCATCTTCGGTGAGGAAAAGGGTGATGATGATGATGATGAAGAGACGGATGGGGAGGAAGAGCGGAGCGCGGTGAAGGTGACGGCGCAGTCCATCATGATGGAGGAGGAGGAAGACGGAGAGAGCGTGATGAGCAGCATCGCTTCCTCTGCGGCGGCGCTGCGAAACGGGCCGCTCCACAACGGGGATCAGGAACCGGGTCACCGGGAGATCGACCTGCCGGGTCAGACGGGGACGGAGGACGGAGCCGAGGATGACGAGGACGGCCTGGACGGCATGATCCGCGAGTGGCAGCGCAGAAATGAAAAGTACCAGAGCGAGGAGTGGTGGGAGGCCCAGCTCCACGGCGAGGAGGACTCGGTCAGCGCCGGCCGTCCCAACGCAGCGAGGCAGGAAGACGACGGGGACAGCGTCACCAGCGAGGACATCCGAGCTGTCAAACAGAGACTGACGCACAGGAACAAGAGGCCCTCCTCGGACGCCACGTCCGTCTCCAGCTGCACCAGTTACTCTGACCTCTGGAAGCAGCGACTCAAAGAGATCGAGGAACAAGCCGCGGCTCGCTACCGCAAGACAGAGGACGATGACGGTGGCGAGAGCACAGGGACTGAGGGGGAAAACAAGAACATTGATGCCGAGGTTGACAGCATCCTTTCTGACACCAGCTCCATGTACAACTTTTGCCAGAAGAATAAGGAGAAGATGACGCCTTTGGAGCGCTGGCGCATCAAGAGGATCCAGTTTGGCTGGAACAAAAAAGACCGAGAGGACGGAGAGAAAAGTTCAGCCGCTGATGGAGAGGAGGAACGTAAGACTCCGTCCTTCCAGGATGTCAATCTGACGGCGTACCAGGCCTGGAAGCTGCGGCAACAGACACGCCTCGGTGAGGACAACACGAAGGAGATCCTGGAGCTCAGCCGGGGCGACGACTCGGCAGCCATCAAACGGAGGCAGAGACGTGAAGAGATTCTGGAGCGCTCTAAGAAAACCTTGGAGGAGAGTCAGTCCATGTGTGGGTGGGATTCAGAAAGCTGCATCAGCGGCGGGACCATCCCTCTGTCCGCCTTCTGGGCAGGAGCCGGGGTCACCGGTCCTCCCAGTGTCGCCAACGACGACAACATGTCCATGCTGAGCGGCAGGTCATCCACCATGTCCTCTGCTTCACAGCCTCGAAGTCCAAGATCCACTCAGTCCACTGGCCAAGCCCTGCCACCAGTCCTCCCAGTCCCAGCTGTGCCCGGGCCTGCAGGCGAACCCATGATCAACCTCAGCAGCATCCAGAACTGGATCGCCAACGTTGTGACTGAAACCATCAAGCAGAAGCAGAGTGAACTGAGCCTGCCTCCTCCATCACGTGCTGGATCTGAGCTCAGCTTTGGAGCGGCGCCTAGCATGCTAGCAGGCCGCCGTGCAGAGGATGACGGGGCCTCCTGGGTCAGCGGGGCGTCCTACTCCAGCACCCTATCAAAGGGTCATGGCAGAGCAACGTCTGTCCTCTCCGGCGCCAGCAGCATGTCTGGTCTGAGTGGGCGACGCTCCACTCTGGGGACGGACATCGGGTCCGCTTTGGGCTCCAAGAAAACCAAGATCACCACGACCAGCATTCCTCTCTTCAGCCTCTTCCAAGACCAGGTGGATCTGGGCAAACTGGACGCCATAGAGAAGGAGATCAAATCTGAAATGAGGGACAAAGGGGAAACCTATGAGAAGAAAAAGATCCTGGAAGACAACAAACGCAGCACACTGTACAAGAAAAAGAAACTAAAGGAGGATGAGGAGCAGGACAGGAAGAGGAAAGAGGAAGAGTTTCTGGAAGAAACAAAGAAAAAGGAGAAACCCAAAAGAAGCTACGGTCTTTCCGGCTGCCTGAATCTCAACCCGGTGATAGAGAAAGACCGGAACACCAGCATTGACGACTGGCTGAGAAGTGTAAGACCTCCTCCAGGCAAACCGTCCTCAGGTGCAGAAGCTGATCCGTCTCAGGATCCTTACGACGACCTGGACGCCTCCGCTTCTCAGTTTGACTTCTCTGATCACAGAGGCTCGTTCGCTGCTGAACGAGACGACGAGGAAGCATTCGCCGAGACTTCCAGATATCGGCCGAGGTTTGGTGAAGATCCGTCAGCCGAAGATGCCGAATACTCCTGCAACGGGTTCACACACTCCCACAGTGGGGCGGGTCGGTCCAGCGAGGACGGGACAGACAGCGTCCCGCCCCATCAGAGATTTGCTCATCGCTCACGGTACGACGGCGGCGAAGCTGCAGGGAGGCGGGACACCAGCAACGAGGAGGAGGACGAGGACGTCGAGGCTTTCATCGCTCAAACCAGACGGAGGATCCGGGCCCGAGCCGCCACGGAGGCCGAAGACGACGAAGTCCTCTCTGCCTGGAGGGAGCAGCAGGGAGCCAAGAACCGGAGGAAAGTCTTGGGATGTGAAGAATGAGAGGTTACTCTGTCATTCTTCACCCTAACGCTAACTCTACCCTAACGCTAACCCTAATGCTAACTCTACCCTAACGCTACCCTAACGCTGACACTACCCTAAAGCTAACCCTAATGCTAACGCTAACCTTTGTTTGGCTGGACAACACAAAGCTGCTGCATCCGATTTCCTCTGTGGCTCTGAATAACCGTCACCACCTACTGGCCACCTGGAGGTATTACAGTATTCATTTAATCTGCTGGTTTTTTTGACCAGATATTCAGTATTGAAATATTCAGATTAGGAGAATATATTTGCACACAATGTTACCAGTGTTATTATGAAAGTATTTAATTCTTGTTTTAAATGTGAAACCCATATATTCTCACCATGAGGTGAAACTACTGACAGAAGGAACATTTTCTTGCTTTCATTTCATTGTTTTAATAAATATTCATAGAAACGTCACTTGCATTTTTCATTTTTGAGCCAATTTTCCTGAAAAGAAGGAAACAGTTTAATGGATGTTAGTTTGATGGAGATCCAGGAGATTCAGCCTGATGATGATGATGATGATGATGATGAACTTTACACAAGCATGAAAATCCTCCAGGCTCCAGAACCTGACCAGAACCGAGAACCAGACCAGAACTCTGCTCTATTTATAGCGTTACCAGTGACAGATGCTGCTGTAACTGGTAACAGTGGGACCAGTGGAGCACTGGTACCGACGGGGTTCCCAACAGAACCTGAAGACTTGCACGTCCAGACTGGAGCAACTGGTTTGGTAACGTTTCCTCGCTTCAGCTCAGAATATTGATAGTAATAATGTCTGCAGAGCGAAGCTCCACATGAGTCATAACTGTTAAAATATTCAGCAATTCATCAGAGGAACGTTCTGCTGATCTGACCTGAAGGAATCACGTGTGATGACGTCACGCCTTCTTCAGGTAACACTGCCATCTGGAGGACGGAGCCCGGAGGACGGAGCCCGGAGGACGGAGCCCGGAGGACGGAGCCCGGAGGACGGAGCCCGGAGGACGGAGCCCGGAGGACGGAGCCCGGAGGACGGAGGCGCTCCGCTGCTGATCCACACAGCGTTCAGTACCGTAATTTCCAGACTTTAACCGGACCGGATCCCCCACACAGATCTCCTCCTTACTGCCGTTTTTCTCCTGAAAATTCACAAAACTGAAACCTGATGTTTTCATTTCCAGGATGTAAACGTTGATGGCAAACAAAATGTTTCATAGAGAACAGACCTAATATGAGTTGGACCTCAGACTGTAAATCTAGACTTTTCAGGCAAATATAAAACAAATTCAACATGGAAACCATTAGAAGGAAATAAAAATGGCTTCAACGTCTCAATAATGTTTAATTAACTGTAAAAAAGATTTTCCAAATTATTTCTCAGAACTTTGTGATAATCTCAGCATTTGTAGTGATCAAAGTTTAGTTCAATATTTACATGAAATGAGAGGATAGTTTTACTCAGGAAGTCTTTATTTGATTGTGTGAGTTTCATCTGGTCAACAGTTTTAATGGCTGCTGAAATGTGTAAATGAAGCTGCACAGGAAGAGATGATCACAGATGATCACAGCAGAAACCAGAGCTTTCACTTTCAGAACAGATCAAACATGGAGCCGCCAAAGCCAGCGAGGAAGTCACGTGTCATAGCCGGAAGTTAAAAATGAGTTTGACGTCATTTGAAAAACCTTCTTGTTTAGTGAGAAACTTTCTCATCCCAACGAGTTTAATCCCAGAAACTTTCTCTTTAAATCTTTGTTACGTGTTTCTGTCCAATAGGGATTTTAGCACCGCAGCTTATTGGGTGCTGAACTGGGGACGAGTTGGGAACTCCATTTCCCACAATGCCCTGCTGCTGAGTCAGGTCACGTGGATCGCAGGCGCCGGCAGTTTGTTTGACAGCAGCGCAGAGCGGATTGATTTCCTCGCGGCTCCTGGACCGAACCGCCGGTCGGTTCGTTACCCAACGAACCTGGAGGCCAAACTTGTCGTTTCGGTTCCAGTTTTAAACCGAGGAGGGATTTTAAAGGAGAAAGTAACCGGTTCCAATGCCGCAGGGCTCCGTCTACTTGCTGGGAACCAACGCGGACACAGCTGCGGGGCAGGAGGTCAAAGTTGTTTCAGTGTTTATTCTGTGCTCGTTAGTGAAAGTGCCGCTCATCGTTAGTGGAGCTCATTCTCTGCTGCTTTTACTGCAGTTTAGCCCCGAGCTGAGCGCTGCGCTGCGGCTCTGCGCCAGGCGGTAGTCGGCCATGGCGCCGCCGTCTGTTGGAGGAAGAGGAAGAGGAAGGAGCCGATGATGATGATGATGATGATGATGACACGCAGTTAGCGGCTGTCCGGCTGGCGGACGGATCGGAGCGGGACCTGGACGCTGGACCGGGACCCGGGCAGAGGCTCCAGCATGCCGCGGAGGAAGCAGTCCCACCCGCAGCCGCTCAAAGGTGGGTCAACCTGCGGCTCCGCGCCGCACAGCGCCGCCCGCGGAGGAAATCCCTCCGCGCAATGAGGAAGTGTCTGCCCGGACCGGACCGGTCCCCGGGCCGAACCGGGCCGGGCCGCTGTTGCTCTAGGACCGGAGGCTTCAGCGGGGATCAGGGCTGCTCTGACTGGTTGAACTGGTCTGACTGGTTGAACTGGTCTGACTGGTTGAACTGGTCTGACTGGTTGAACTGGTCTGACTGGTTGAACTGGTCTGACTGGAGGCTCGACCCCATATCTGCCCCTGAGGAAGACTACTGCTCTTCCTCAGGGCGCCTTATCTCCTCCTCCTCTCTGCTTCCTGCCTCCACTTCCTGTCCGCCCTCTGCCCCCCCATCCTTCCTGCTCCTTCCTGCTCACCAGTCACACCAGTTCGACCAGTTAGCCCAGTGGCAGCTCTGAATCTCAGCTTTGTGACCAGTAAAGATCCAGACCTGTTTGCGGTGGTTCTGCTGGACCCGGTTCCCTTCAGCTCTCTGGTCTGGGCTCCTTAACTCCAGTACTCAGTCTGACCTCTGACCTCTGGTCCCTCCGCAGCTGGGTCCGACCCGAGCGACTTCCCGCCGAGCGGAGACGGAGGGACGGGTTGGACGGTGGGAGGTTTCCGTGGCGACAGGTCTCTGTGTCTGGAGCCCGCAGCAGCGGCAGCCTCCGCCGTGCCGGCCCTGCTGTGCTGCCGGGCCTGCGGTCTGAGCCTCGGTAACAACAGGACGATTTACTGTTTCGTTTTTATGAATTTTCTCATTTCTTTCTTCTTTCATTTTTGTTCTTTTTTGTTTTTATTTAATTTTTATACTTTTTAAATATTTGATATTGTATTTTTTGTTTTATTTCTTTATGCATAGGCTCTTATTTTCATTTCTGAATTTAATTTCAAATTCATTGAAAATTATTCCGTCTTCATTTTGTTTTCTTGTGTTTTCGTGGTTTTAATGTTTGGTTCCAGTTTAGTTTGTTTTTATTGGTTTTACTGGGGTTCAGTTTCAATATTTTCCGTCTGCCTCGTTCTGCCTTCCTCCAGGTGTGGGTCTGGCTCTGGGGGCGGAGCTTTACTGTCTCACCTGTGAGCGGCGGAGCTCCGCCCCCCGAGCCGTCAGGAGGAGGTCTGCCGGCGCGAGCGGCGCCCCCTGCAGGCTGTTCTCGTGCTCGCTGTGCGCCTTCACCTCGCGTTACTCCAACCACCTGAAGCGTCACATGACCGTCCACGACGGCCGCAAGCCGCACCGCTGCCCCGTCTGCCCCTACGCCTCGGCGCAGCTCGTCAACCTGCAGCGCCACCTGCGCACCCACACCGGGGAGAAACCCTACGGCTGCGCCCAGTGCAGCTACGCCTGCAGCTCCCTGGGCAACCTGCGGAGGCACCAGCGCATGCACGCGCAGGCGGCGCCGCCGCAGGAGGAGCGGAGGAAACCCAGGAGGTCGGAGGGCGCAGAAGGTAAAGCACAACACTTCCAGTCCTCCGTCTCCCATCATGCAACAGGCTCAGGATCAGAGCGGCTTCATGCTGGGCGATCACAGGAAGAGGAAGTGAGAGAGTTTGTGGGCGGAGCCAGCAATGAAGCTGAACTGATGGAGGGAAACGCCTCACAGCTGCATCAGCTGACGGGGGTCAGAGGGGGTTCATAGGGGTCAGAGGGGGTTCATAGGGGTTAATAGGGGTCAGAGGGGTTAGTAGGGGTCAGAGTGGTTAGTAGGGGTCATAGGGGTTAATAGGAGTCAGAGGGGTCAGCCTGTTCACACTGAGTTGCATCTTGGTTCCAGGTTGCCTTGATAAAATATTGATATCTGATTCAGTGAAGATGTAAGGATGTTGAACTTCTCGTCGTCTCCCTTCCAGGATTTGTTGAGAATGTTTCATTTATGTTTGAGATTTAATGGAAATGTTTATCAATAATAATTTTATTTCTAATAGCCTTTATGTCTCTGATTTGAATCCCGAATTGATCAGGAAGTCGGGCTGAGCAGTAAAAATACGAGCTCACATCACTTTAGCTTTTCGCCATTTTACTGACAATTTATAATAAACTGTGAAGAGAAACTGCCGTTAATTTCCTTCATATTTTGGCATAAATGCCTGTGACAAACTGGAGGGCCTGAAGAGATGAGGCTTTGGCCCCAGCTGCTCTAGTGGAAACGTTTTTCCTCTCTGCCGTCATCAGAGCTGCCACTGGGGGCGCCAGAGGACCGCTCCCACCTGCAGCCGGCAGGGGGCGCTGGCTCCGCCCCCCTGCCGGCGCTGCGCGGCCCGACCCTGGAGGGGGGGTCAGAGGTCCAACCTGCACAGGTGAGTTCTGCTTTAACGTGTCACTGGGGGTTTCCATGGCAACAGCAAGCAGCATGTAATGTTCTGTGAGCGGTTTGCTCTGACAGTTTCCACCCTGCATGTTTCCATCTGACTCAATATGGATAGGAATGTAGGAATAAACTCTTCTTGTTTTTTTATTCTAATGTTGGTTTTTATGTGTTCATTTTTTTAATATATATTTTTGTATACATTATAAAAGACGGTAGGGAACCCTGACTTTCTTCTTCTGTGGTGTGAGGCCGAGGACGGTCAGTAAAATCGCGGCGTGAAGTTCAATATAAACGTGAAGGTTCAGTCGATGACATCAGAATATCTGATCGGACTCTGGTGTCTCTCGTTCTCCTGGCCGACTGATGTTTTTCTGTCTCATTATTTTTGTTTGTGCCAAGATTCTGTTGTACCAGATTGACCTTTGACTTGGTGCTTCTGGTTCCAGGTGCGCCCGTCCACGGCCCCGTGGCGCCCCCTGCTGGCTTGCCGCCCGGCCCCGGAGAAACCCCACAGCTGCCCGCACTGCGCCTACGCCTCCTCCCACCTGGACAACCTGCGGCGCCACCTGCGGGTTCACACGGGCGAGAAGCCGTTCCGCTGCGCGTCCTGCAGCTACGCCTGCGGCAACCTGGCCAACCTGCGCCGCCACCAGCGCATCCACTCGGGCGCCAAGCCGTTCCGCTGCACCGTCTGCGGCCATCGCTGCAACCAGAGCATGAACCTGAAGCGCCACATGCTGCGCCACACGGGCCGCAAGCCGCACGCCTGCGCCCGCTGCGGCTACGCCACCGCCCACTGGGACAACTACAAGCGCCACCAGAGGAAGCACGGCGCCGGGCCAGACGCCGCCGGAGCTCACCGGGTCACCTCAGACGGCCAGCTAGCCTAGCTCAGCTAGCCTAGCTCCGAGCCGCTTCACCGCAAACACCGCAGTGCCTGGACCCGACAGGAAGCCGCTTCCCGACTTCCTGCCTTTCCTCCCAACAGTACAATCCTGATTGTAAAAGCTGTGCTCTGTTCTGCACTGATTTAAGTAGGCTCAGGTCAGAGGTCAACTCAGGTGTGCTGCTGCACTGACTGCTCGAAAACAGCATTCATGTTTCTGCACTCAACTTGATTTTCTGAAGATGATTTCTATTTGAATTCAGTGATGTATTTTGTTACTGTGCTGCCTGACTTCCTGTCTGCTGAGGTCATTTCCTGCCAAATAGTGACCCTGCGGATCAGTTCATAAATAATTAGTAAAAGTTAAAGTTGTTAGTGATTTTATCTGTTCACATAAATGTTCATTTAAAGGGTTAAAGTTATGATTTACTTATTCAATATGCAAATTAATGAGGTTTGAAAAATAATAAATTCAAACTTTTTATATCTTGGACTTTGTTGACTTGGATCAATTTTAAAGCTACGAGTCATTAAATGGGTTTATTTTAAATAAAATCCTTTTTTTATTCGACTATTTAAAAGCCAAATTAAATTATTGTGATGTTTCTATTTCCTTTGTGTAAATTAACCTTTAACCTTTGTGTGCTGAGGCTGGTTTCCATGGAGACAGGCCTCCATGTTCTGGTTCAGTGATGAGAAGAAGAAATTCATGTGAAAACCATGAAGTGGGTTTTCCAGCTTCACTTGTTTCTGTTTCTCTAAGAAAATAACTACCACTTCCTGTTTCTGCTGAGGAAACACCTGGCGCCGCGCCCTCGCCGCCGCGCCCTCGCCGCCGCTCCTGGGAGGCGGCCATGTTGGCGGCCATGTTGGCGGCCATGTTGGCTCCTCATGGAGCAGAGACGATTCCAGGCCAGGCTGACCCGGGACCGGCAGAGACCCGGGGTTCTTCCCCGAGGTTCTGCTGAGGCCGGGCGCGGCGCGGTGCCGCGCGGCTGCAGGTGTGAAGTGAGCGCGCTCAGTGGACCATGACATCACCACATGGCTGCGCCGCATGCAAAGCAGCTGGAAGGTTCCTGTTCGACGCCGAGCTGCAGAATCACAGCAGGACGAGGCGCAGAGCAACGCGGTCATGGGCAAGGTGAGTGACCTCTGACCTGCCGGTTTCCCGTGATGCTGAGCGTTTCCAGATCATTCGGAGCGAACAGAACCGGGTCAGTGACCGACGGTTCCTCCTGTTCCTCCAGATCAACTCGCGGCCGAAGCTTTTCCCCGGAGACATCGTGGAGTATCCCAGGAACAAATACTTCTCCCATTTCGGGATCTACTTCGGGGAACGGGATGGCGTTCCCTACGTGGCTCACCTGACCTGCAGAGGTCAGCCGCTTTCAGATCCACGGTTCTGTTGAATCCCAAACTTTTGGTTTCTGGTGATCGAACGAAAATGTTTCCATCAAAGTTTCAGAAAGTGAAAGTTTTCTCTGGATTTCTGCCGTCGTCTTCTAACTACAATCAGTTTGAGGAAGATTTCATTGGGCAGCAGAGACTCTGACTCTCTGTGTTTGGATCCCTGAGTTGGAACGGCCTAGTCAAAACCTAAAACGGCTCTGCATGTCACCCAAAGCTCTTTGCCAAAAGGGGAAAGTTTCAGTCTGAATGAATCCATATCTGATTGACTCTGGTTTCATTTGCTCACTTTTCCAGACGCCGACACCAAGATCCCGCTGTTCGGCCGCGCCCTGAGGTCAGAGGTCAAGCTGGATCCCCTGGAGCTGCTCGGGAGTAAATACAAGGTAAAGCAGAGCTGGGGCCGTGGCGCCGGGCCGTCGGCGGCCCCAGACTGACCCCGTTTGGGTCTGCAGGTCAGCAACATGCTAGACGGGTCGCACTCCCCCAGAGACTTCCACTCGGTGGTGAAGCCCGCCATCGAGGACATGCTGGGCCGAGACGTGACCTTTGACATCCTGTTCCACAACAGCGAGCACCAGGCCACACTATTCAGATACGGAGTCAAAAAGTCCCAGCAGGTGAGCTGAAGGGGCGGAGTCTCTGGTAGAGGGTGGGGCCTCGGTGGGCGGGGCCTCGGTGGGCGGGGCCTCGGTGGGCGGGGCCTCGGTGGGCGGGGCCTAACGCCTCTGTGTCTCTGGTAGATTGAACTGGTCTACGAACACATCATGCCGTCCTGGAAGAAGCTGTTTGAGGAGAAGAAGCTGTGAGCTGTTCTGCCACTAGAGGGAGCCGTCTCCTGCATTTCCAACCTCGTCCTTCCACTAAACTTTCACACGTTTCCAAATACTGCTCCTCTGCTTTTCTATCCATTCATGGTCCGTTCTCCGACTGAAGCACGAAAGTGAATTTTAAAAAATTTAATATTAATGACTTTGTTGCAGAGAAAGTATTTTTGTCTTCCAGATTAAAAGTCATAATGTCAGATTTTTAAATTTTCACTATTTTCAAAAGTTTCTTTCATGTTTTCTGGGCTGCAACATTTCCAGATTTCTTTCAATGTTTTGCTTTACATTTTTGAAAAATGTTTTTCTATCTGTAAACATTTCTTTTCTTTAAAATGATTTTAAGGCCATAATGTTTCTTTCGACTCTTCAAATGTAAAATGTTGATATTGAAGCTGAGATCTGAACTGATGGAAATAACAGGCATTTATTATTGACGACTAATCAATGGTGAAGTGTTGAATCATGATCGTCTTCCTGTTTCCCGGACATTCTGAGCAGATGTCAAATCATCTTTGATTAAAAGTAAATGGAATCAGAAGGTTTTGGTGTTTTACTTTCATTCATTGAAATCTTTTCTCTGATTTTCTTCAAACTCTTTTTCTTTCCAACTTTTGTCTGTCGGCTTTTCGTGAGGAAATCCTGACGTGTAGCTCTGCTCGTGTTCCTGCGTCACAGTTTGGGCGCCAGCGTCTGTCTCAGCCACGATATCAGGATGTTGTTGGTTTCTGCCGGTTTGTCCATCTGTGTCCAGTGTCCGCTGTCCTCGATGTGTCCTCTGCTCAGGTTGGGGACCTGCGGGGACAAACGGACCTGTGACCTCCTGACCCGCCGGCTCGGCGCCGCCGCCTTCCGGACGCGCCGCTTACCAGATCCTCCATGCCGTGAGACATCGCCGGCAGCAGGATGGGGTCCTTCCCCGCCGTCACCATCAACGCCGGCATGGCAACCTGGAAACAACATGGCGGCATCAGGAAGGTCACAAACCAAAACCCCTTGGACCGGGAGGAGTCCGGTCCCGGTTCCGGTTCCGGTCCCGGTTCCGGTCCGGTCCCGGTTCCGGTCCGGCTCCAGCACACCTGCAGCTCATACACCTGGGCGACGAGCCTCCAGATAGCAGGAAGCAGGAAGTGTCTGGTGGCGAAGCTGAACTGTGATGCGTCTCATCAGAAAAGGTAAAAGTGATGAAACCTGCAGCTTTTAGGGTCAATCAATGATGAAACTGAACAACTGAAACCTGGTTGAGCTTCATGACTGTGAAGCAACTTATTCAGATGCTCCAGTTCAGCAACTGCAGCACTAAAATATTCACAGCTTTGTTGAAACTCTGGAAGTTTGTGCTGCTTTGGATAAATTGTGTTTCTGGATGTAAATTGTTTGAGTTTTTACAGATGGATACATTCATGGATCCATCTGATGGAAACTCTCCCTCCTCCTCAGTTTGTCCAGTCAACCATCGGAGACTCCGGTCCGGCACCAACCTTCCCAGTGGGCTGTGAACACATCCACTTCCAGTTGGCCTGGTTGTTTCGGTACCAGTTCAGCGGTCCCCTGTCACACAGCGTGGAGGAGAAACATCAGAGAAACATCAGAGAAACATCAGAGAAACATCAGAGAAACATCAAAGAAACATCAAAGAAACATCAAAGAAACATCAAAGAAACATCAGGCTTCACCCTGAAACACCTGGACTGTGATCGGGCCTCACCTGAAGCCGCTGCCTCTGAACTGACCCACGTAGTAGTTCAGGTCGGCCTCGGTCAGCATGGAGCTGCGCGGGATCTGCTGCGGCAGACCCACAAACAGCCCCCCTGGGGAGACGGACCGACCAATCAGCACACGCCCAACAGGAAGCCATCGTTGACCTTTAACCTGGCCCTTAGGCCCCTCAGACGTCCTCACCTCGAGCGCAGACCCCTGACGTGCTGAGAGTCGGACGACCTGCCTGAGGAAACGCCAGAGTCAGAGTCATGGATGGGTTCTGAGCGGGTTCTGACTGGGTTCTGAACTGGGTTCTGAGCGGGTTCTGACTGGGTTCTGACTGGGTTCTGAGCGGGTTCTGAGCGGGTTCTGCTCTGGATCTACTCACGGCTTCATGGCTGCTGCAGAAGAAGATCTTGAAGGTTCTCTCCAAGTCGCTCTCCAGCTCGGCTTCGGCTTCTCCCTGCAGCAAAAGCAGAGTCTGAAAGCTGCAGCAAGGCTTGGTAATGACAGCAGGTGGCGCTCCAAGGTTTTCTAAAGTCACTTTTCTAAAACTTTCTTCTGTTCAACGGAGAAGAAAACCATGAAAGTGGAGCTGGAGAAAAGCGACTGTGATCCACTTTACTGTCACAGCAAAAACAAAGCAAAGTCCTTAAAGGAGCCAAACTCCTAAAACCAAAGTCGGTTTGAATCTGATTAAAAGTCAAACAGGTTTAGGAATAATTTAGAGCAGATTAAATGATGTTGATGATCCAAATATTTGTTGTTTTGTGCATTGAAAGCTGGAAATGTTGTTGGGAAGAACTGGACTCAGATCCAGTTCTGGTTCTCCCAGTGACACTTACTGGTCTTTGGAAGTAAATCTGGTAGTCAAAAGCAGGCAGAGCCTTGAGTTTCTCTGAAGCCGGTTTGGACGGGTCCGGTGGGAACAGAGGGGTGTTCAGAGACGCTACCGCCCTTCACAAAAATCACGCATTTCACTTGGACTTTCCAAATCCGCTGAAACGTTGGTGTAACTCTGGGATTTTACCTGATTCTCTCTGGGAAGTAGCGGGCCATGGTCCAAACCAGGGCGCCGCCCCAGTCGTGACCCACCAGGGTGACCTGTGGTAAGAACTTGGAGGGGCAGAAAGACAAGTCGCCTGTCATGAACATTTTTACCGGGCTCATGTATTTCTTACCATTTTGTCCATGAAGGAGATCAGATCCTGCAGACAGAGAAAAACATGAAACCCTGCAGCCTGAACTCTGACACATTTCAACTTGTTGCTGAGTTCAGACCTTGCAGAGCTTCTCCTGGGAATATTCCTCTATGTCTGCAGGGGAACATTGACCAATCAGAAAACTAGAAACAATGAGTTTCAGGGAGGTGTTTGTGTGTGAGCCCACCAGGGGGCGCAGTGGATTCGCCGTATCCCTTCATGTCCAGAGCCAGGACCCGGAACCCGGCGGCAGCCAGAGCGGGAATCTGCCAGAGAGGAAGCAGGTGTGAAGATGCGACACGTCAGCGCCGCTGCCTTCCTGGGAGGCTCACCTGGTACCGCCAGGAGTACCAGCTCTCTGGGAAGCCGTGGCACAGCAGAACCGGCGGCCCGGAGCCCAGCTCCACGTAGTGGGTCCGAACACCAGGCTGAAATCACAGCACCAGTTACTCCGTCTCTCTGGGCTGGGAGACCGGCTGGCAGAGGACGGTCATTACTCTGATGGCGACGTATCCATGAGACACCTGGTCAGGCCGGCAGGTGACGGGCGGAGTCTCTGCCCCTACAGCCTGCAACACACACACACTGAGGTCCTTCCTGCTGGGATCAGCTCAGTGTCAACTCTGATTTCCCTTCGTCTCATTCGCCCAGAAACCCAACGAGTTCAGCAGTTTATGTCAACGGTTCTGCAAATTCATTGAGTTTAATTTTGTGAAATCCGAGTCATTTCTAAACGCTGCATATTGTTCACACGTATCTCCACTTTGTCACTATCTAGAACAAGACTTGGACTGTTCCCTAGAGGGTCCATCTTCAGCAGCCGCCCACATGGAGCGTCCAGATGACTTCTGGGAAAACGTTTAGTCAGGTGAGACAAAAGGTCAAAGGTGAGACAATGGTTCGGGGTTCAACGCTGTGTCACACTGCAGACTGAAGTGACCCTATCCCCATATTTTGTCAAATCCGATTTTCTTTCCGGAGCCGTTCACACAGCCACACACGCGACCTGAAAGTGTCCTGCATGTGCAGTAGGGGGCGCAATAGCGTCGTGTTGTCAGCGCCAGGAAAAGAAGAAGCGTTAGGGTTTGCAGAAGTCAAGATGGAGGCCAACAGTTGAGCTTCTCTTAATCATTTTCAAGAAACTGACTTAAAAATGTGTATTTTTAACTTTACCCTGTTGAAAAACTTCACTTTCACAATCAGAAATTGGCAAAAACTTTAATTCGTTTCCAAAAATGTTTGTTTTATTCCAGTTTGTTTGGTTGGGACAGACGCACAACGACGTCAACAGACTGAACAAAACAGCACTTGACCCCAGACGGCCTTTTCAAAGGAACCTCTAAAAATCAAAGTGATAATCATTTAAAATAACAGCATCTACAAACAAACAGTGAATCGCAAAACATTCAAAATGGAGGCAGTTCTGTTTCTGACAGAACCAGAGTTTTGTGTTGTAACGTCCTGAACCTGGTTCTGGATGTTACATCAACAGGAAGTGACTCAGACTGACAGGAAAACCTTACAGTTTCCTCTGCAGCCGCTCGAGTAGATCTGCTGTTTAATCCATTTAAACACTTAAAAAGCTATTTTAAAAGATTGTAATTCATAAAACCAGGAAAGTCTAAAATCCTGAATTTGGCCAAAATGAAGGAATGCGATTGGCTTTTGGTGTAAAACCCGATTATAGAGACTTGCTGCTGGTTTGGCTGGTCTGAAACCAGACAAACCAGCAGATTCCATTGCAGAAACGAGAGACGATCAATAAGTTCAGAAACATCTTTGCATTTCTAATTATTTTCTAACACTTTATATTTGATGTGACAGTTTGGCTGATTTGATCAACACGGCTCCTAAAACTGAACTGAACAGCCAGAAAAATTCCTGGATTTTTTTCTTGTGATTCTTGTTCAATAGGATCCAATTGATCTGGATAATCAATGATCTAATGTTTTCTTGATTGAAAAGCAAAAGCACTTTGTTTTCTGTGTATTGAGAGTCAAACAGGAATCCTTCAGTCATGATGACTCTCTATATTAGCTGCTGCTGTCCGATGTGTAAACGATGATGTCATCAACATTCATTAGCAGGTTAACTTCAGCCTGACGTAAACTGGACCTCGGATGGTTCCCTGTGGAATCCCTGCTGCTGTTTCACTATCATTAATGACAACATATTGTTCCCCATCGTTCAGATACGATTGTTTGTTCCTATCAAATGAACTTAAGATGTAACTTCATCTCATCAGCAGATCCCTCTTCATCTTTATTTTCTTTTTTTGCTTTTATTGTTCTTTTTGCTATAATATACCATTCTTCATATATATTTGAATATATTTTTGACACTGTTCTAAAACCTAACTGAAAAAGTACACATTTTATTTTACCAATGTATATTTATTTAACTTTTGTCTTTCTAGACTTTCACACCCTCAGTATCTGTAATTATTCTTTATTTGTTTTTATAATAATATTTTAATATTTGTTTTTGAGTTAACATCTGTATGCATGTTCATGTTATTTGTTGGAAATAAAGTAAACAAACAACAGTGGAGCTTAGCTTAACTTATGTATTTGAAGTTGTTATCCAGCCTGAGCAGCATATTAACAACCTAAGCCTAACCCTTAACACCCCGACCCTAACCCTTAACACCCTGACCCTAACCTTTAACACCCTGACCCAAACCCTTAACACCCTGACCCCCTAACCTTTAACACCCTGACCCGAACCCCAACCTTTAACACCCTTGTTTAGTCCGCGGTTGTTGCTGTGTGAATCAGGGTGCAGAATAGTGAGATCTGTCCACATCAGTTCGGATGAATGTTACCTGACTGTTGGTTTCCATTGGAATCGGATTCGTATCGGATGTGCAAATTACCTGGGTCACTTTGAGAAGAATCTGACCTACGCAGCTCAAACTGTCATGAAAAGATCAGATACTCAAAAAATCTGCATTAGGTCACTTCAGGCTGCAGTGTGAATGCAGCCAAAAAAAATCTGATCTTCTGTCTTTTGAACCCAACAACAATGTGCAGACAGGACAATGTGCAGACAGGACAATGTGTTGCATCAGTGGATTTCCTTTGGCCACGCCCCCCACTGCTGACCCTCAACTGACGGAGTGGCCTTCCCTGTGTCCAGACAATAACCCTAATAAACCTGTGAGCCCAGTCACCATGTGGACTGACTCCACACCACTGCAAAGGCCAACAAGGTTCTGGACCCAGAGGTTCTGTAGAGGTTCTGAATCCCAGAACCCTGCTGACCTAATGAATGACCTTTAAGAAGAGCGGGATGCGACGCCTCAGCAGATTTGTCAGCGACATCAGGAGACATGGAGATGTGACCAACGTTTCACTGCATAGTTAGAAATCATGAACTTATGAATTTAACATTTGATAATTTGAATCTTTCAATCTGATTGAGATTCTGTGGATCAGGGGTCCTGATCCACAGAAAGTGGGTCGTCAAAGTGGGTCCCTGAGGGCCGGTTGCATCCTGCAAGTTTTAGTCTCTCCTTGGTGGTAGTGACGACCTTTTCAGAAGGTCAAAGTTCTTCTCAGGCCTAGCCCCAACCCTACCCTACCCCTCTAATGAGCCTTCAATTGATCCAGGTGAGTTAAACCAGGGAGAGAGTAAAACAAGCAGGATGCAGCCGACCCTCCTACTTTAACTGATTAACTGATTCATTATTAATGATTCACTGAACCTGAACTCCCGTGAAGTCGGACAGTTTCTGCAGAGCGGCTTCCAGGTTTTCCACCAGGATGGCCTTCATCCCTGCCGTCTCGGCTGCCTTCACGCTCTCCTGGTCCACATCAAGCCACAGAGCCTGAAAGGGTCGTACGGGTTCAGCATCTCATCAGACTCGGCTGCTGCTGCTCTGAAAGGGAGCCTCCCACCTGCTGTGACGGGATCCCCAGCCGGTCCAGAGCAGAGTTGAACATGGCGGGCTCTGGCACCCTGTGACCTGAATGGCAGGACTGGAGGACCAGGTTAAAGTTGTTGCCCAGGAGACAGAGGAGGCGAGCCGGGTCGTCTCCAGAGGCGCTGTCGTCTAGCCAGTGATTGGCCAGGACTGCGGTCAGAACCCCTTTCCATCAAAGTTTAGAGGAAAGAGTCTGAGTGGTCCAAAACCACAAACTGCATGAAAAGCTGCTGCTTGTCTGGCAGTTTGTTCAGTATGTTACCGTGGTAACGCAGAGTCGCAGACGTTTTCAGCACAATATCTTGGACGTCCATCATGGCCTTTCTGACCTCGTCCAGCAGACACCGGACGCACCAATCAGACGGCAGCGCCACGCCTCCGACCTCGACTTGTTTTGCACATTCGGCTTTAAAAGCCGGGATCATCTGCAAACACGTTTATTTACTGAGCCAGTAAATAAATGACAGCAGGAAACAGCCAGACTCACCTGGTTCAGAGTCATTTTGCCTTTTTCTGCCCGAATCAAAGATCCTTCACTTCTGGACGCCACTTTGGACAGAAACCCTCTGGGGAACACAAGACCATGTTCAACATGGGCAGCGGCCATTTTCTGACCTCAAGTCATCAACAACCATCCAGAAAACCAGAGTGACCACTGATTGATTGATTGATTGATTGATTGATTATCTACTCCTGGAATAATGATGCCAAAGTCTGGACCCATCTTGTTTATCCAAGTTACTCAGTTTTTCTACTGATCTGTAGGTAATCAATCAATTATTGACTGATTGATTATCTGGAGTCCCCAGACCTTCATCTGGAGCTGAACTTTGCATCTTTAAATCAAAATTCAAGACTTTGTTTTATTTTTATTTCATATGTAAAACTGCTGTGGCAGCTCTTGTGGTTTGATCTGCTAGTTTATACTTTGGTGAAGTACTTTGATCTGCAGTGGTTATATAGATCAATGATTGATTGATTAACAGTTCAGGGTGTGAGCGCTAACCCTGGGAACCCTAAGCCTGATTCTTCATGAATTATTCCAGTTCTTATAGCTCAATGTAAATCTTCCTAAAGCATTTTCAGAAGCAGCGATTCGTCTGGATCTTCCTCCTGTCCTGGTTTCTCCTCCCAAGTTCTGAAAACCAGAATTTAATTGGTTTCACTCCATCCACCAGAAGTGGGAGCAGAGTGGACGACGGCCCACGATCTGTAAATTCAGTCATGATAGGAGATGATTCAGATTCACCGTTTAGGCGTAAACCCTCAGACCTTGCTCCCCGTGATCTTTTCCCAACCTGAATGAACTCAGTTGAAGATAACTCTAGTTAGATTGTCTCGCTAACTAGAGGCGAGACGATGGGTTCAAACAGCTGCTCTAGTTTTCTCACTTTTCTTTACAGAGTCGATAAACATTTTAATTTAAGATCGATTCTTTATCTTGGCTGTGTTGCACGACTATCTGGTAATGTTTGCAGTGACTCGTGCATCTGACCATGGCGATACTAAAATAAACCAATGACTGTAAATAATCCGTTGTTAAATTTCTGAAGCCTCCTCATGTTGCTCCAATATTCTTTATGTTCAACCGGGTCAGACTGGTTCTGTTTTACAGTGCCTCTCACCGTGGCAGGTTGTGCAGCTCCTCCAGTTTGTGGAAAAGGCCGGCGGGTCTAGACGGAACCACAACGCCCCAGAAGTTGAACAGAACCGCTTTGTTCCCCGCCATCGGACCTGGAAGTTGCAGCCGTGGTTCTGGAAAGCTGCAGGTTGGGGCTGTTATCTTTTCTGGGTGGGTTTTGACCTCTGTACACACTGACTGCTGCTCCGCCCACTGGGCATGCTCAGTGGGGCTCAGTCCTGCAGCTCCAAAGCTTTTCTTACTTGAACTATTCCAGCCTTTTCTGTGGGAACAGAATCTCTGGTAGAAACACAAACGTCTAAAAGACCAAGCAGAAACAGGAAATGATGCAGTTTATTTACAAAACATATTTAGCTCATTTTGAATAGATTTCCTTTTTTAAACTCTGCAACAGAATCTTATTTTTGAAACGGTTCTCCTGAATTGCTGTAAAGTCTGGCAGGTTGTAATTTCTAGGAAGGGAGACGGGCAGCTGGTTCTGCTCAGAACCGCTTTGTTCTGGACTGGTACAAAGTTCTGCTGCTGATGCTACGATCTGAACCAAAATGTCACCTGGACAAACAAGTTTCTGCATGCAGAAAACAACTGTAGCTCCACAGTAACTTGTTTGTCTGTTTAGGATTTTTGGTCTAAACAAAGCCCACCGATTATCTGTCTGTCGTCAAGGAAACACTCAAAGGCAGAAACTCAGGTTTTTTCAGCCTCTCAAGTTGCTGTGGAAACATTTGTGAGTTACTGAGGTCAGCAGATGTTTGTTTCTGCGGTTTCCTTTGGGATCCACCACAACATTTCAAACAGGCTGAGGTGGACTGGACTTTGACTGGGACGTTGCAGCACTGATTCTTTTCTGTTCCAGATGTTCTATTGAAAACCTGCTGCTATGTTTGGGACCATTGTTCTGTCGGTCGGCTCCGCTGCTCTTTACTCGATGGAGGAAGTAATGATGCCACATCATCACCCTCCACTGCCGTGCCTGACAGTTGGTATGAGGAGGAAACCAAACCCACAAAGATGAATATGCACCATTTTTCTTTTGTGTGCAGAAACTAGTTTTCTATAAAAACTTGAGCTGTACATGTTGAATATGTAGGTGACAAACTCAGGGATGAGATTTCTGGAGCCAAACCGGCTTTTTGTTCCACTCTTTAAAAAATCTTCACAAAACAAGACAGCAAGAAAAATGTGAACTTGAATTTTAGGTAGCATCTTAAGCTAACGGTACGTTAGCTTTATCAATGCATGACATCTGACCATTAAACTGATTTGATCAAAATCCTCATTATTGCTCTGTTGCCACAACATCATTTTCATCCCAAGCAGAGGATCTTCAGATCCATGTTTCCAAACTGATGGAGGATCAGGCAGGTTGCTAGGATACGCCATCCGCTGCATAAAATCCCATTAAATATCTTGATTTCATGTATTTATTTTCTACAGGTTTGAATACAGAAGTGATGGCCTCATGACTCCGCTGCCATGTCAGTGTTTGACATTTCCTGTCTCGATTCATCGACGCGTCGCCTGAAGATCAAACAGACTATCTTTGTTTTCTGCCTCTAGGAACCGAGTTCCTGCCGTCCAGCAGGTCCACGACTGAACCTGCAGCCTGACTGGATCCAGGAAGTCGGAGTGATCTGTTGAACTCTGAACTCTGCATCTTCATTGGCTCAGAGCTCTAGGGTCAGGGTTAACATTTAACATCTCAGGTTAACCCTAATCCTGATCTCGGCCCTTCCTTTAAACCGGTGAGACGCTGCGAAAACACAAGTTCAACTTTTCACCATGGGTTATATTTAAACACTCAGTTTTTATTACTAAAGTTTCTCTTTTCATATTGTAAAATGAAATTACAGTATTAGGGATTATTTTACCTGATCAAATATTTGAGAAGTCGATCTTAGTGGTATAATTTTGAAAATAAAATCATTGCTTATCTGTACTTAATGTGAAAAGTGAATAAATTCTTTATCATCATTTCCTTTCAGTTTGTAAAAAGAAAATATGTAGAACAAGTAAATGTCTAACATCTAATAGAATACAAGACTAATTGAGTAAATAGAAACAGTTGCTACCTTACTGAAATGTATTTCTAGATCTAACCTCTCTTTAAAACCCTCAACAATGTTTCCTACATTAACAATATGACTTTAAATAATCATTGGAGAAAGCAGCTGCTGTAAAAACCTTGTTTAAATGCTTCATAACTTCACAATGATCTGATACTTTCAATATGACACATCAGTGCAGATTTCAGGCCATTTTTTCAAAAAGTTGTTGGTTCATTTTGCTAAAAGAGAAGTTAACTGTCTCATCTTTAACCCAGACCAGAAACCCTGGGAATAGAAACTCTGTTGGTCACAATGTGAGACCCGTCTTCATCGTCTGTGTTGGGCCGTCAGTCAATGGCGACGTCTCCCAGGAGCCGCAGCCAATCGGACTCCTGCACCGAACCTGCAGCCAGGTGAGCCGTCTTTCACCTGCTGCTCGTCTCTTCTCATAAAACAGGAAGACATGTTTCTGTGCTGTGTTGGGATCCAATGTGGGATCACAGGAATCCGATCCAAACAAAAGCAGCTGAAGAATTACACTGTAAAATGTAATAGTATATCTTACTCTAAAAGAAAAGTGACCTTAACTCATTCCAGCTTATTGTTGACTATACTAACTTAAACTTAGTAAAGACAACTTTCTACTGAGGCAAGTAATCAAACTCATCAGCAGCAAGTAACCCGAACTTGGAGTTATGAGTGAGCAAGACGCATCTGCATAACCAGCAGAAAACTCGGCATCATTCGGCAGCTCTCGTTTAACGCACATGCGCAGTTGGCCACTGACGAGTGACGACGTGTTTGACAGAAGCACCAAACTGTCAACAATATGGCGGTTGCTGCAGCTAAGTTTTGACACGGTAAGTTCCACTGGTTTTTAGCAAACTTATATTCATTATCTCGGCCGTATAATTCATCCGTAAGTCCAGGTTTTGAGGTTAACTTTATGTGTAATGATTTAGCGATGCCTGGGACTAACGTTAATCGAAAATATCATGTTTATTTAGTAGCAACAAGATGGAGGGCAAAGAAAACAGCTGTCCGGGATGCAAAACAAGAAAAGGAAAAGAGATAAAGATGTTGGCGGGATAAAAAAGGCCTTTCAGTGTGGTTGAAAGCTAGTAGGCAAGCTAACCCACGTTAGCTCGCTAGCTAACCCACGTTAGCTCGCTAGCTAACCCACGTTAGCTCGCAAGCTAACCACGTTAGCTCGCTAGCTAAGCCACGTTAGCTCGCTATCTAAGCCACGTTAGCTCGTTAGCTTGCCTACTAACTTTCAACCACACTGAAAGGCCTTTTTCTTTCTTGTCAAGTTCACTACAAGTGCTAGTCTTAATATAAAAAAAAAGGAGTGGTGTTTTATGGGCGCGTGCCCAACCGAGATAATATAAGTGAATCAATGTTGAAATATCTCTCGTCTCTTGTTAACTTACAGAATTAGTTTCAGTGTCCTGCCAGTGAAAAGTAGTCATGAGAGGTCCAACATCTCTATATGTTAAATATTAATTTTTCATACTTTTCTTTCAGATTCTGGCAGAGTTCTGTCGCTTGTCGAGCAAAAACTTGGATTCATAATTTTTCACAGAACTTGATAAATACAGCCCTCACTTATTTGAGATTTTCAAGAGCAAGGAGGGAAGTGTTGGCCAGAAACTTCAGACTAATGTGCAACAAGTCAGAGCCGAGGTGAGTTTCTCAGATACAAAGTATTTTTTTATTATCATGTTGGGAACAAAATACACAACCCCACTGTGCATGCAGAGCTGTTAATTGATTATTCTTTACCACAGGAGTGATGTGTGTTTGATATGATTTTTCGGAGTACACATATTACTGCAAAGCGAACGGCAGTGCTCCCTGGCCCTCCTGTGATCCTTGGAGATGAGAACACAGACTTCAAGACATGCTTTGTAGGTCATCTTTATTACATTTTTATCATTTTTTATGTCCCACTTAATTCTGCTCCTTATGTGACTTTGATAGCTTTAGTTTTAGTTACTGTTCTTTCACTGAGCCTGAATCAGTGCTACTGTACGTCTTACATGATGCACTGATGAAATATCCCCAATCAGAACACTTTTAGTGGTTCTCTGCCGTCTTTCCAAAGGTTTCAGTTGCAGTTCTCTAGTGTCACACCATGTGAAACCCGAATGTCATCAAGAACTAAAAAGTAAAATGAATTTCACTTAGCTGATGAAGTGCAACATGTGAAAATGTTATGAACTTTCCCTTCCAACATCATCAACACTTATTTATCACTGACACTCTTGGGAAATGCGCTCGCTGTACTGTCATAGAAGGCTGATGATGAGTGGACTGCCATAGGTGGGACAGCTGTAAAGTGTTATGTTGATATGTAATTGTGGTGTTGCTTCTATTGTTGTTAGGACTCGAAGACCCAGACGTGTCTCATGCCCCCATTGGGATCCTGACCATCATTCCTGAGGACAGGCAGGCCTCCCCTGATTCCCTGCACCTCGAGTCTTCAGGTACTGCCATCATTTTGCAAGGAAGTCTTGTCATGAATGACCTTGGAAATCTTCCACATGCCATGTGCTTGTTCTTTGGACTTATTGATGCTCTTTGGACTCATTGATGCTCTTTGAACTTATTGATGCTCTTTGAACTTATTGATGCTCTTTGGACTCATTGATGCTCTTTGGACTCATTGATGCTCTTTGAACTTATTGATGCTCTTTGGACTCATTGATGCTCTTTGGACTCATTGATGCTCTTTGAACTTATTGATGCTCTTTGGACTCATTGATGCTCTTTGGACTCATTGATGCTCTTTGGACTTATTGATGCTCTTTGGACTCATTGATGCTCTTTGGACTCATTGATGCTCTTTGAACTTATTGATGCTCTGAATTTGGAGTATTCAGAGCATAAATACTCTGAATATTTTGGATGAAGTCAAAGTAAACCTTTGACTGCATCCAAAGGGTGCTTCTCTCACTTGGACATAAATCCCTAAAACCAAAAGTACAATCACTCAAAAATCCTCTGATGAAATGAGTGAATGTGATGTGACATTACGGATCAACGTTGATACCTTTACCCTTTATTGGAAAAGTGATTTTTATTTCTTGCTTGATTATTTTTTGTTGGAGGGAGCCTCATTGCACTTGAAGATTACTAAATGGTTTTATGTTAATGAGGAGAAATATTACTTCACTTCACTATTCACTTTATCGATGTTATAATAAATATTAGGCTCTATTATTGAGAATTGAGTTTTTGTTTCACACCAGTCTACAAAGACATTTAAGCAAGGATTCTCAAAGTTTTAAAGACTGAGGGCCATTTGGAGGATTTAATATTAGACTGAAGACTGCCCTAGAAAAAAAGTCGTCATTTTTTTTGTCTAAAAAAGTATATGGAAAACTGTTTCCAGGTTAGTGTGTATGTAACCACACTTGCAAACCCTGTATTTAAGGTAAACCTGTTTAATTATTAAAGATATTTTTCCATTCAAACTGTTGTCTGTTGGCTCTTTGTTTCAATAACTTAACACTTTAGGTTCATCTTACTTGAACATATCAAGGCAATCGGTTTCCTGATATTTTGCAAGTAATGTGAATGCTTAAATGTGTAAGTGTAACTTATTTTTATGAGTTGACATAACTCACAAATTGAAGTAGTCATAATTGATATTCTATAGTCAACCTTACTAATGATTTTGAGTTAACGGCACTCAGGTTTACTGCCATTATCTGACTGGTCTAAACTATTTATAGCTATAACACCTTAAAATGAATTAGCTACTTTACTTGGAGATTTTGAGGCAATCGGTTTCCTAACTTTTTTTTTAAGTAAAGTGAACTTATTACATTTTACAGTGTATCTCTCAGGGCGCCATCTCCTGGGCATACAGAGGATTACTCAGGAGTTATTTTACTGTTGTACATGTACATGTACATCAACAAAGTGCGTCAATGACAGCCTGGAGTTCACAGTGTGGACTGCAGGCCAACAGGAAGCAGGTCCAGTTCGGAGGCCAGAGCTTCACGGTTTCTCTCCGAGATGTCACAAAACGAGGAAGACATAAAATATTACAAACCCAAAAGACCATGTTAAAGCAGTTCTTTATTATGATTTCATTTATTAAAGTACCTGCACAGCTGTTTTGGAAGCTTTGGTCACTGGCAGAAGCCCAAGAAGGTCTTCCTCTGAAACTGAGTCATTGTTCAGGTGAAACACATCCAGATCATTTAGATAGAATGAAAACTACAGCTAACCTCTGAGTTGCAGACAAGAAATATGCAGAGACTTTCCGACTGATGGATCTGAGCTCTTCTAGAGACCAGTCATTGAAACGGGTTGATGTTCCGTCCTGCAGTCGGGTCATCCTTTAGCCTTTTTATGAACTCAATGGGCTGATCATGGGCTCATCGTCCTCCAACAGCCAGACCATGCTAAACACTGATTGGTTCCCAGTGAAAGACCAAGAACAAAACGAAGGAACAAGTCAAACAGTCCTTGTCCACAGCACCCAGGGACAACATGGATCATCACCTTTGGCAGCTTCTGATGCTTCTCTTCTACTTCTGTCTCCCTTCCTTTGTCCTGCAGATCCTGGTCCTGGAGGAACCGCTTCCAACCCTCCACATCCTGATCAAGAGGCGGCTCAACGGAGAACTCTTCTGCTTCCTGGGCATGCTGGTTCCACCTTGCGGTGTTAACGGACAGCGTGTTTTTGAAACCAGGGGCGCGGTACGTATCAGCCTTCCCAGGTTCCGCCTATAGGAACAGCACGTGGGAAAGGTGACTCCAGGACTTGGGAGTCTTAAATGCAGTCCAGTCTTCTAGAGGAATAGCCTCACACACACCAACATATGCTACACCACACACAAACCTTTCCTCCCAATGAACATCCTCTGGTCTGCAACTGTACCAAACGGCCCTCAGCGCTTCCCTTTCCCTTATTTCAACAAACCCATCAAGATTTCTCCTAAAACTACTTCATAGAAATTAGTCCAAATAAATTTTGAACAGACCTACCATTTCAAATTATAGGAAACACTTGATTTTCCTAAATTATCAGACCTTGTCACCTAAGTGGTTGGCCTAGTTAAAGTAACAGTCCCTGGACATAAACTGTGGTTGATCTTTAGATGTTTTTCCTCTTGTGGTCTCTGATAGTAACTAGAATGAAGCAGAATAAATGAGTTATTTACACTTTTATCTTCAAATTAAAACATGCTTTTTGCTCCAACATCTTTAGAAACCAGAGCTGGACGATAGTTTCTTTGAAACCGTTTGCTTTCTCCCTCAACTGCATTAACAATAATGATGAAAGGTTTCTTTATGGCTTGTTCTCAAAGGTTCGGGTTAGCTTGAGCTACAGAGTGGGATTGTTATGGCAACTACAATCAACATAAAGCTGAATAAATTACTTTTATGCACATTTCCTGTCGGCTCAATCAAAAGTAAAACATCTTAAAATAAAGTTACGTTTTTACAAGTTTAAGCCAACAGAATTGTAAGAAATTAGCAGAAAAAATTGAGCTCTGATTTTACAAAGTTAGTTTCTTGAAGTCAGTTTACTGCTTTTAGCTGCTGCGCTGCAATTACAGCCATTGTAGAAAATCGACATAAACTAGACTGAAAGCAGCAACATTTAAGGGATGTAAATCATACCCTGCTTCTAGCTGGAACTAAATGTACTATTGAACCAAACATGAGCAGTTTCATAGAAATTTTCAGCACTAAGGTTTATATTAATTCTATTAATTCATCCACTTTAGCATTTCTTTAAACCCTAATATGACTTTGATTCAAACACTGTAAGATTTCTGAATTTAATTTTGCAGCAACCAGAAAGTTTTATTCCACTAACAGTGAAGCTGCACTCTGCAGCCACAAGGGGGCGTAAGTCATCAATACAAGTCTACATTTATTGCCACTGATATTGTGGCAATAAATGAGTTGCTGATTTTCTAATATTGAAACATTTATCCTCTTCATTTTGACAATGGAGTCATATTGCAGATTGGAACCAAAAATTCCAGAGACATGAAATCTGTGAAATAAATATCTTTAATTGTTTTCATGGTCATAATTCTGAACGCAGAAACCATTCAATGGCTCTGCTGCGTCTCGGACCCAACCATGCTGGGAATCTCCCATAAAAAACAAACAAAATAAAAAATATATATTAAAAAATTATGTGTACCACTGATATACAGATCTGATATAAACAGGCGAATTGGTCACAAACCAATCAGAATTATAAACATGGCTTCCTTTACAAGACAACGAACAGGAAACAAGAGGGACGTTTTCATTTTACACGTCTGTACATCATCGTTTTAATGTTCGTACCTCAGAACACACACACACACACACACACACACACCAGCTAAAGAGAGAGCCGTCGGTGTATCTGCAGCTGACAAATACTGAAGAGTTCAACTACTGCTGAGCGGCGCCCCCTGGAGGTGAAAATGACACATTACATTCAAGCAGAGGCGAACTGGACTTTTAACACACACACACACACAGAAAAACAGTGTTTAAAATGTGCAAAGAAAAGATTTGTGAAGCCGTTTCTGCCACAGCTGCTGAGGAAATGGGTGAAAGCATCAGTGGATCCCACAGCGCCTCCTGGCGGTGGAGCGTCCACCTGCAGGACTTCCTGTTGGGACCAGAACCGCCGGCGAACGGATCAGAGCAGCCACATCTTAGCGACTCACTAGAAGAGCTGGACTGACCCACTTCCTGCTGCCGCTGCCACCTAGTGGCCCCAGGAGACTCTGCAACACCTCCAGACCGAGAGCCGCAGCGTAAACACAACCTGCCAGTGGAATCTGCACCTTTACTAAGCCCCGCCCCCAGCTCACTGTCTGATTGGCTGCTCAGAAACCTTCAAGACATGCAACCGCTGTCAGCGCTCCATTTAAAAGCATCCCAACTCCGATTCTTTTAATTTGGTGGGGACAGGAAGCTGACTCCTCCAGAGGCTATGGTGAGTGGCTGCAGAACGGATCAGAACCACCCGGTTCTGATTGGAGAAAAGGCATAAAGGAACGGCACCGGCAGAACTGGGTCAGCTGGGGTTGGGCTACGGAGTGAAGGCAGTTCCTCCAGGAGGACAGAACCTCTGGACTGGGTCGCATTGGGTCATACTGGGTTGTCTGGTGCCATTAGAACCACAGAAGGCACGGCGCCGACTGAAGAGGAAGCTTCCAGGAGTGTTTGGTTGGGTCGTAGGTCTGGGTTGTGGAGTGGATTACATTCTGGGTCGGGTCGGGTCCAGAACACGTACCGGCCACTGACAGGATAAGGTGCTGAAGCCAAATGTCGGGTCCTTCTGCTCCGGAGAGAGGCGGGGCCAGAGGCAGCCCCGCCCCTAAACTAAGGCCTTATTGGCTCCTCTGCGGGTGGGCGGGGCTTCAATGTACGAAGAAATGCCGCAGCAGCTCGTCCGCAGACGGACGGTGCTTAGTTTCCACGAAGATCCGCCGCAGGAACTCCCTGCAGTGGTCCGACACGTGCGGCGGCAGCACCGGGTTGGTGGGCTGCGTGGCGATCTTAAAGATGGCCGCCATGGCCTCGAACTCAGCCCAGGGTGGCCGCTGGGTCAGCATCTCCACCACGGTACAGCCTACGCTCCTGAGACAGAGAGAGGAGGGAGGACGTTACAGCGGCAGTAACATGCCGGAACTCTGGGAACTCTGTGACCGGCGCGCCGTCTCACCAGATGTCGGCCTTCCGGCCGTAGCCCTCGCCACTGATGACCTCCGGACTCATCCAGTACGGCGTTCCCGTCACCGACTTGATGCCCGTCCCCGACAGGCAGATGGTCTGCAGCCGCCGGCTGGCACCGAAGTCGCCCAGCTTCACGTTCCCCACCGAGTCCCGCAGGATGTTGGCGCCTGGGGAACAAGGCGCTTCGTCATCATCTCTGCAGACAGGAAGTGGGACTGCAGACGTGAAGCGGCGTCTCACCTTTGATGTCCCTGTGGACAATCATGTTGCTGTGGAGGTAGGACACGCCTTCCAGGATCTGCCGCGTGTAGCGCCGTGTCACGTTCTCCGTCAGCGCGCCGTACGCCTTCAGTTGGTCCTTGATGGAGCCCTGCGACCCGACAGGAGGCGATCAGAGGACTGGACCAGAACCGGGACTCAACTAGAACCAAATCAAACGCTCACCCCCGGCATGTGCTCCATGAAGATGGAGAGCGTGCGCTCCAGGCCGTCCCGCAGGCAGCCGTAGTACTGGACGATGCGCTCGTGGCAGAGGTTCTTCAACAGCTGGATCTCACACTCCAGGGCGCTCACCTCCTTACTGGTCTCTGGGCTCTCCGGGTCGAACTGGACCTGCTTGACGGCCAGTTCCCGACCCGTATCCGCATCGTAGCACAGGTAGACCCGGCCGAAGGCGCCCTGGCCCAGTAGCTTCCCCAGCCGCCAGTTGGTCGGCGCGCGCGGCGCTGTGGAGGACCAGACCGAGACGGGTCAGAAGAAGAGTAGAGGAAGAGCATCATCCGGCGAGGAGCTGGACTCACAGCGGCTCGGCGGACTGATGTCCATGACGGACAGCGTGGTGCTGGCCTCGATGTCGCTGCCGCGCCGCCTCCTGTTGGGGGCGGAGCCGACCTGGGCCTCCTCCAGGTCGGGGGTGAACACGCTGCTGCCGCTGCTGGTGCTGGGCGACTGCTCCGTGGGGCTGAAGCTGACGGGCGAGCGAAGGTTGTGGACCTGCGTCCGCCGAGCGCGAGGGAACGTCTTCCTGCCTGCACAGACCAGCAGAACCTTGTGGACAAAACAGCCAGGGTCCTGGGGCCGCCGCGGGACCCAGGGTCCTGGGGCCGCCGCGGGACCCAGGGTCCTGGGGCCGCCGCGGGACCCGACTCACCGTCGCTGTAGTCCTGCAGGCCAAAAGGAACGCCGTACCGCCGTGGGTATGTCCCGCCTTTGCCTGACTTCTCAAACACGGGGAGGTCGTACTCTGCAGAAACAGAGGGGGTCAAATGTCAGGAGCCTCATCCTGACCATGAACCTGGTAACAAACATTGACATTATTTGCCGATGACATTTTGATTTTTCAAAAGATTACAAGATTTGTTACCTCAAATAAAGATGAAGTGAAACTATTGTTACTATATTTTGGAGTGAAAACATTTCAAACAAATCAATTTATCAATAATTAGCTGCAGTTAGCTTTTAGAAAATATTTTTTTACATATTGAAACTCTGTTGTGACAATCTGTTATTTGTTTATTGTGTGTTTGTTTATTTTATTTACTGTATATATTTGACTTTTTGCATGGGAGTTGGAATAGAAATTTCGTTGAATCCTGTTCAATGACAATAAATGCTATCTATCTATCTATCTATCTATCTATCTATCTATCTATCTATCTATCTATCTATCTATCTATCTATCTATCTATCTATCTATCTATCTATCTAAATCCAGCTTCTCTGCCTTCTCCCAGTGTTAACTAGCAACCAATCACAGTCAGGGGGCGACTGTTAGCGTTGTCAGTCACCATGTGTATGGTGCTGCTCACCCCTCTCCCTCTTACGCTTGTCATAGCAGATCCTGCCGTGAATGCTAAGGCTAGTTAGCGTCTCTAACTTGTAAAGTTGTTTCTCCACCATTAGCACATTTAGCAGCGAGTACATGAGAATGATAAACACTGTTTATCTGTTTATTTTAGTCAACATTGTTTTTATGGATATTGTTGTATTTGTTTTTATCAGCACTTGCTGTATTTTTCCTATTCATCTCTTTTACTGGATTATTATTTTATATGAAGCATCACTGTAATGTGCTGCTACTGCCACCAGGTGGCAGCAATCTGCCAGCTGAGCTTCTGGTTGTTTTGTTGCTTAATAGCTGAGATGGATTTAACTTTGAGTTTTTCTGGGTTGCATCATAAACTGGTGGTTTCTGCTTCAAAATACTGAGAATGTTTCCCAACTGCTGAGGTGAAAGTGCGGCGCTGCTGAGGTCACAGAGGACGCAGCAGTGGGAAATGACGAGCAGACCTTAAACTGAACCCGATGCGCCTGATTCACCTGGAAAGTCCTGGTGGTTGTCAGGGTAACTCTGCGCTCGAGGCATCCTGGACTTGGGGTAATCGCTGGCAGAACAAAGAAAAACAACCCCATTCATCCTGAAGCTCCAAGCTTTAAGTCATCACTATAGCAACCAGATGCTGACCTGTCCAGTGGGCTGTCCAACGACGGACAGCTTCCAGACGCAGAGTTCTCCGGACTGCTCATCGACAACGGGTCTAACATCTAGAGTATAGAAACACAGCTTTAGGGTTCACCGTAACCCAGGGAAACCGAGAGCGTTTGAGCCCAAACTGGTTCTACAAGGTAGAACCAGTTTGACCCAAACTGGCCCTACGACCTGAAGGAGCCTCTGTAGATCTGGTAGTAAAGGCACGAAGCCCAGTTTGGGTCATTCAGAGTGTCGGCACCTGGTCCATGCTCTCTGGGATGAACTCCCCCTCGCTGTTGATGCTGGTGAAGGAGCCGTTCCTCGCCACCTGCTGGAGCGCGTCGGGAATGTACCCCGGAGGAGGCGAGCTGCGGTCTGTGGAATGGGAGCCTGGAGAGGACAAAAGGTCACGTCCAACGGAGACCTGGAGCCCAGGGGCCACAGGAAGCCGGGGCGTTACTCACCGGCCCGGAAGCCCGTGTTGTCCAGCTCCTGGTGGGACGGCAGGAGATCCATGTTGGACGAAGCGCTCTGGAGGAACAAAAACACCTGAAGCTGCTTTCTACAGTCCGTCCCAGAATCAGAGCTTTGGAATCAAACATTTGATATGGCACTTTGGATTCAGCGAGTCTTGCAGTGTTTCTGCATTAAATGGGAGCCTGGAATCTTTTCCAGGAGAAATCCAGACTAAAACGATTGAAAAAGATTTTCAGGAGCCGCTACGTAGTAGCTGCACAGAAACATCGAACGTCTGGAACATCACGACTGATGGGACGCCCAGGCCGACTGAGGGAGGGTCTACCTGCAGCACCAGCAGGATCTTCAGGCTCTTCATGTGAATGCTGCGGTCCAGCAGCTCCACCGCCTTGTCCAGGTCGTCCTGCGTCGTCAGCGGGATCACCAGCTGCAGCAGCGACAAGCACAGCTTAGCGAGCGCACCAAACCGGCCGCCGCCGCTCGGCTCTCACCGTACCTCGTTGTTGGTGTAGTGGAGGTCCAAGCTCTGACCAAAGGCCACCCTGGCTTTGGCCTGCAGGTCCTCCAGCTTCAGTGGCCGAGGAAACTGCAGGATCCTGTAGAGAGGGACAGAGGTCAGAGGTCAGTAAGGTCAGGACGATGCAACAGGACGTGAAAGCTCACCTCTTCTCTCCTTTGAACTCGAACTTGACCCTCACGTCGTTCTGTGGAAACAAAGCAGAGGTCGTGAGCCTCCGACCCGGCCGCCGCCTCCCCTCCCACCGACGACGCTACCTGGTTCTTGGGCGACGTGGCTTTGGGTTTCCCCAAGTCCGACAGGAAGGCCGCAGGACGGCTGGAGCGGTGCAGCTCGGCCAAGTCCTGCATGATGGAGTTCAGGGCCTCCTGCTCATCTGGAGGTCAAACGGGGTCATGAGCACAGCAGAACCGACCGACCGGACGCCACTCATTGGCGACCGCCAGACTTACCCATCATGGTGCGGCGACTGACCCAGCAGGCTCGGACGGAGGACTCTCCCATCAAAGGGACTCCCTTGTCCTGCAACAGCAGATCACCAACCGGGTCAGTGAATCACATCAGTGAACTGCTTTTCAGGATGGAGACCAGAGAACAATCTACAAGAGACCCCAAATGTTCTGGTCTGCCTTGTCTAGGCTCACTAAAAACCCAGTGGACCAGAACCAGCAGCTGATCTGACGACCCAGATCATCCCCCGACTCTGGACTTTAAATCAATCCTCACACCGACCTTCATTTAGAGTCCCACCCCTCCCCGACCTGTTGCTGGTTCAGGTCCAGCCTGGTGGCCGTGCTCATATCTGAACCTCTAAACTCCCTCAAGGACAGTTACTCTGCTTTTCCACAGCTTTTCCTTCCACCAAGCTTTCCGTAAATGTGCTTGAACACGACACTCAAAGCTGATTTTGCATTAATCTTCTAAGTTGGGGAGTCGGTGGTCTCTGAGCGGTTGGGGTCACCAACCATGACCTTTAGTTTGATTTATCAGGCCGACCAGAGAGTGCTGCAGCTCTAGTAACACAAACACTGAAGATCATTCAAAAATCCATCAGTCTTCATTCCAGACTTGGTCAAAGTCTTGGTAAAACCCGGTGGACACGCGACGCCACAGGATGTGACTGAAACTCGGCGCTGAAATTCTCCTGCAGCTGGACTCGGATGACCAACAGAAACATTTAGTTATTTAGTTACTTAACTTGAACAAACTGGCAGCAGACGTCAATCAGTGCCGCTCAACTCTTCTGTCATTTCCCAAATATCTCACCTGATTTCAGACGTTTAGGACTCAACCAGTCAGAACTTATCAGATTCAAAAAGTTCATCTTTTTGGCATTAAGGGCTCAACAAAACCGATAAAAACGGTCAGCGCTCATTAGCTGACTGATGATGCAGGCGATAATTCACCCAAAGGAGACGACCTCAGGTCACATTCAGTGACGGAAACCAATACTCATAAACAATTAGATATGTGTTCGCCTCGGTTATGAAACTGTTTTCCACGATTCACATGACCAAAGGCATCGAAAAACACAAACACTGACGTCACACATGATCTCCTTCAATGCAAACATGTCGAAAACCAAAGCATCATAGTCAGGTCCTCAGTAGATATTTCATCCGAACCACAGGTTCTGTCTGTCAGAATGGCACTGGGTCATTCATTCAGGTCCAGTGGTACTTAAGTAAATTAAACTTAATGGCGTTTATTATGTTTTCATCTGAAACAAGGCAAGCAAAGGCGTCAGAAGTGACTGTAATAAACGGAATCAGATCAGGACATGCCCAAATATGGAGCTGGTTAATTATGAGCCAGCTCTAATTGCACTGCAGCCCCGGAAGCTAACAGCAACAACTGTTGCTAGCAGGTTGTACATGGCGGACTGCATCATGATGCACGTAAAGGATGAGTTTCTAACGGCGTCTGGAGGCACCGGCCCAGCACAGACTGTCATATGAAATGGTGAATGTAACCCTGTCACTCACAGGGTGAAGCTGTGAGCAGGAGCGGACAGCGAGCTGTCAGGCTAAGCTGATGCTAAACTTTGGGACTAGCCGCAGATCCAACCAGGCTAATCTGGGCTGCAACGGAACCGAGACAGAACCAAATCAAGCCTCGAAGCCAGTTCCGCCGGAAGTTCCGTCTCACCTGCGGGCCGATTTAATCCCCACTCACTTCCGCATCCACAGGGCCGGTGACAGGAGCCCCGGGCCCTGCGGACAGCGGCTGGAGGAAGCAGAAGTTTGGCTCCCAACTTCACTCGAGTCCTACTGGGCCACGACGACGACGCCCGATAACTGGCGGTTTGTCCCGCAGAGTCTCTCCGGAGGTGGGAAGACCGAGCAGGACTCTGTCCGCCTCAATGTCCCCGACGGTTTGAGACAGAAAGCGGACAGAAATTAATCCACGGCTTTCATTTTGTGGCGCCGCAGACCCTGGTTGATGGTAGTAGCTTCGCTGGCTGTTGACCCACAGAGGAGTCAAGATGGCGTCCAGCGAGCAGAACTAACCGGAAGTCTGCTGCTTTACTTGCAAACCATAAAAGCACGACGTCGGGTTTTCAAAGCATTTTCATAGTCTTGTTTTATTTTGAAGACAAACCACCGGAAGGGGCTGTTTTTATTTTAGTGCCTTTGATAGATTTTAACCCCTCACCTCATTGGATGAGTCCAACAAAAACACGAGTCAGAAGTGACGTCAGATCACGACAGAAAGGACGACTGCTTGTTCACTTTTATTTTATTAAGCACGAAGCTTATAAAGCTCCATTTGTTTTCTTTTTGAACTTAAAAGTTTGACATTTAAAGCAAAAATAAATGTTTAATAAAATAAAATCTGCCTATGCTATTCTGGGCCCCCAAATCACCAGGGGCCTCCCATAAATGCTTTAATACAGATCACATGTAACATACAAATGCTTATTTGTGCAAAATTAAAATCTTCTTAAATTTGATCTGATGGGTTAAGAATAGTTAAATTACAAGAGATTAAATGATTAACATAGTTCAGATCAGCTACAACAAGCTTGATATTTGGAGTTGTGGTCTGTTCATGAAAACATGTTGGCACATAAACGATCCAAGCAGAACCAATTAAACCTGGACCCATTTCCCAGATTCCATGGATCTTAAATGCTGTTAGGTTTTCTGACAGAAAGGCACAAACTATTCTCTTCATAGAGTTTTATTCTTTAGAAAAAAACATGTAGCTTTTTTTATGAGAAGAGTGTGATCCAGTTTATTTACAAATATAAAATATGTTTATAGGCTATATATCCCTCTAAAAATCTTCTGAAAATGTTTTTTAAAGCAGTTAAACCCCTTACAAAACTTAAAGATATTACATTAAATCATTATTCTAAAGCTTATGTATACAAGAAGATTTGGAGGAAAAACAAAAATAAAACAAAACTTTCTTCTTTCGTTTCTTATTGGCGGATGGCAAAGGTGCAAAATAAAACGTTTTCTCCCGAAAAAGCTTTTACTTTGACTGAATTTCAGCTTTTCCGGTTGGCAGGATGCGGTTTTTATTTTGAAAACACACCCTGCGTCATTTCCGGCTGCTGCCGAATTTTCACAACATAGCCGTTTGGGAGCTAGCGCTAATCTACTGACGGGACGTTTACCGGAACAGAGGAGAGACCAACATGTCGGACACGGTGAGCTGTGGTCGGTCGGGATTCGTGTTGGGTTTCCTCCGCGCGGCCGCCGGAAACGCGTGTTTTAATGCGTGTTTTTGTTCATAGGATCTGGTTATCTAACGGGCTAACGGCTAGCTGATGTAGCTTCAGGCCCGAAACTCAACAGTTTGGGCTTCTGTTTGGTTTCAGTTCGAAAATAAATTCTGCTCGGAAACAGCGACGGTCCAAAAGCCCGAGGCGGGCAGAGTGGGAGGTTCGGAAACGTCCAGGCCTCGCTGACATGTCTCTGTTCGGCTTCTGCTGTTTGTTTTGCTCCAGGAGACAAAACCTTCCGGTCAAGATGGGGGCGACAAGAAGGATGGAGAGTACATCAAACTAAAAGTCATCGGCCAGGTCAGGCCACTGCTTCTTTTATGCTCATGTATATGAATTGATGCGAGCAAATGAGTGTTGGATCACCTGCTAATCCCTCCAGCTTCATCCAGATTACAAGAATAGCAGACAGTTATCATCTGACTTTATGCTACTTTAAGATGTAAAATATGTAAAAAAAAAATTTTTTAAAAATCGGACCAAAACCACAATAAATGCTGATTTTCTTAGGTTTCACATATAATCTTTGATTTGTGATACATTTTAGTTCAATGATTCGTCATTATCTTTTATTCGGCCTTAAGTTCAGCTCTGTTATTTTCATTCTGCCCTTTTTCAGTTCTCAAGTTATTTGACTTGTGTGTTTTTGTTGTGGACTCTGGATTTTCCTGGAGTGTTAAAATGGATGAAACCAGATTATTTTGGGTTACAACACGGAGGCGATCTGATCCATTATCGACCGCGGGTCGACTGGCTTCAATTCAGTTTGTTTAACCTGATATCTTGATTTATTAATCTGTGAATATTTCTCAGAACCTGAGATTCAGCCGGCCTGTTTTACCGTTGAAGCTTCACAGCCGTGAATCGTTTAAATGCTCTGAAGAGCAGGTCAGATTTCTCTAATCAGTTTACTTACTTTATTAGCCACAAGAGTTGCATTGAATTTCTTCATTTTAAATGATCTGCCTCATTTCTCACAGCACAGCTCAGTTTTATTAATTATCCTTCTAAGTTTTAATGTTTGAAAGTCACTCAAAGGAAAAAATCTGGACTTTTTCCCCCCTAAACTGTCAAATGATGAAGCTCTGCCGATGTTCAGAGCCGAGCTATCGGCGCCGATCCCATCAGTTTCTGCAGAACTGCTTTAGGCTGGATTAGCAGCTCAGAACCTAAAATGGATCTGAAGTTTGATATTAAGTCAAACTACATTTTCCCCCTGATGCTGCTACATTTCAGTCCCAACCGGATCAGGACCAGTCAGATTCAGCAGGACAATAACTTGATCAAACATTCATTCCTGCTGGATTTGAAACGTCATCAAATGAGCCTAAAGCCGCGTTTCTTCTTCTGTGGTTGAAGCCGTCGCTGCCGTCATTCTCCGAAGCTTCAGCAGGTTTCTGTCTCTGAAAAAGTTGCGTCGTTTCTCCGCACAGGACAGCAGCGAAATCCACTTCAAGGTCAAAATGACGACGCATCTAAAGAAGCTGAAAGAGTCCTACAGCCAGAGACAGGTATGACCTCTGACCCCTCCTGACCTGTGACCCCTTCTGACCTGTGACCCCTCATGTTTTTCCGTCCCAGGGCGTGCCAGCGAGCACGTTACGGTTTCTGTTCGAGGGCCAGAGAATCGCAGACAACCAGACTCCCAAAGAGGTAACCAGTCTCTGTGGAATGACCTGGAAAACCCTGGAATGACCTGGAATGACCTGGTCTGAGTGAGTTCAGGTCAGTCTATCCAGGTCCAGGTCTCTCTGTGCTCTGCACATGCTTTGGGTCCTCCCAGGTTTTTCCAGGTCCTCCCAGGTTTTTCCAGGTTTTTCCAGGTCCAACATTAACCCTGTCTCTGTCTCTCCGTCTGTCCGCTGCAGCTGGGGATGGAAGATGAAGACGTCATCGAGGTTTATCAAGAACAGACCGGCGGACTTTGGGCCCATTAAATTTCCAGTTTTCTCTTTTTGCTGATTTTCTATTTTATTTTGTATGGATGTCATTTTGGTTCCGTTTCAAACCATCTGGATCCGATCGGGCTTCCAGCGCTGGACGTTAGATTTTACTGCTGATGGTTTCAGTTTCTGCTTTTAATCCATGTTTGTTGTAAAACGGTGAAAATGTTTTTCTGGCCTGAAGCAGACGAACGTTTCTGCTTCTGAAAGGTTGAAAGTTTCCAAACGTCCTGGAAATTTTCAAACTGAAGAGAATTTGATGAAAACGACCACATTTAGATTTGACCTTTTTTCTGATTTGGATTTTAGTGAAGTAAAAATCATCTGATCTGTTTCCGGGAGGAAAACTGATTTAATGTGACAGAAGCTGCTGCAGTTTGCTCAGTGGCCACTAGGGGGAGCTGGTGGTTTTCGAGCAGCCCGTCTCTGACAGAGAGGTCTCACTCTGACCGGTTTCTGCGGATCGATTTTTCAGTGAAGTTACTGATTTAAACTCGGATCATGTTTCATCTTTAGCGTTAGCGCGCCGGAATGCTAAGTCTCTTCAGTTCCAGCTTCTGGAATCAGATTTTCTATTTAAGCTTGTCGTTTTAAGCTCTGATGATGGGAAAAATGCTTCTTTTAAGAGAGGATGAAGAGGCTGGCTGTGTGATCTGGGAGACCCTCTCTCTCCACTGCCACTCGCTTCTCCCAGGTGATGTTGGAAACGGCTCCGCCCCCTTCATCCTCATCATCATCATCAGGGGAACCGCGATGCAGATGGTTTGAAAGTCTGGAAGTGAGCTGTTTCTCTTTTTTTCAATAAAATATTTAAGAAAAAACAACTTTACAGTTTTATTAAACCAGTGCGTTTATTTAGAGGTAAACACAAATGCACACCACACTTCTCAGATTTTTGACTTAAAACTGGACCTGAGCAGTTTTTCACTGTGTGAAACACTGTTGTTTGGGGAACTGACGGTCTGATGGGATCCTGCAGCCGGGCCTCAGATTATATTCCCATGAGTGTTGAACCTCCTTCAGTTTGGGATTAGCGTCCAGGAACTTCAGCTTCCCTCCAAAATAAGAGACTTTAAAAATTTGTTCCGCTTAAACACAAACGATGAGAATAAATGACACAAAAACTACAATAAATTACTAGAAAATATGATTGAAAAACTAAAATCAGCTGGAGAAAAATCAGGATTTCAGCAGCAACACGTCTCGGTTAAAAGCAGCGTTTCGGTTTCAGTCTTTGAAGCCGAACAAAGGAATCGGCTGGAGAGTCGCAACTGAGAAACATTTCCTCACCAGGAGGTTTTCCCCTGTTGGGGTTCATGGTTTCAGAGTGTGAGGGGTGACCTCTGCTCCGACGGCGACCTCTGCTCCGACGGCGACCTCTGCTCCGACGGCAGGCTCTCCGTCAGGCACTTGAGCTGCTCTTCGCCCAGCTTGATTTTGTCGTCGAGCTTCCGCTGCTCGATGATGAGCGCAGACTTCATCTTGACAAAGTGGCGGTAGTCGTCCAGGTTCTCGGCATCCAGGTGAGCCTCCATGATGGCCAACACCAGCCGCTCTCTGCGGTCCAGGTTCTCCTTCAACTCCTTGGCGTCTTCATGCTGTCTCATCAGCAGCTTCCGCTTGTCGGTCAGCGTTCGCTGGAGGAGGAAGGAGGCGCGTTAACGACATTCTGGTAAAGCTAGTTGCAGCTATAGCTAATTGCAGCTAAAGCCTCTTGTAGCTATAGCTAATTGCAGCTAAAGCCTGTTCCCTCAGTTTGTCCACCTTCTCCTCAGCGGGCGCTCCGTCCTCCAGGCTGTTCAGGGCGTTCTCTACCCGGGCGAGGCGTCCCGACAGCGACAGCAGCAGGCTCACCACCTTCTCCAGGTCACCCACAAACATGCGGAACCGGTCGATCTGGTTGGGCCGGCAGAGGCGCCGGACGGTGGTGTCCACCTGCCGGCCCAGTGCCTCGTTGTCCTCCACGTCTTCCTCCAGGCTCTGCCGCGCCTCCCGCAGCACCGCCAGCTTCCTGGACAGGCTGGAGATCAGCTTTTGCTGAAAACCGATGGATACAGTAAAACAACTTGTCCGCTCTGCGGCACGTCGGGCGTGATTGGAAAGGTTTTACCTTTTTACCGGCCAGATCGACGTCCAGCTCGTCCTCGGAGTCCTGCTGGTCCAGCTGCTCCTGCATGTCTTTCATCTTGATGAGCAGCTCAGCTTTGGGAGCCGATGTGTTGTAGTAGGAGGAGCTGGGGACCAGAGAGGCGGAGACAGGGACGTCCTCCTCTTCTCTCCTGAGGAAGTCCCACAGGTTCTCATCATGTAAATCAAGACTTCCCTTCTCTCCTCTAAGTTCTCACTTGATGACCAAATATCTTTGAATGAAAGTGAATTAAGCTCAATATTACATAGACACCATTTAAAAAACACATTTTATTTAGATTTACTATTCCACAGTCATTTCTCAACAGTTCCTGAATGTAGTTGCTATTCCAGATGTTCTCCACCAGAGGGCGGACTAACGCCAAACTGATATTGCTTTAGTGCAGGGGAGGGCAGTCCTGGTCCTGGAGGGCCGCTGTCCTGCAACTCTTCGATGTCTCCCTGGTCCAACGTCTCCTGAATGCAGTCAAAGTTCTGCTAATGACCTCATCATTTGACTCAGGTGTGTTGAAGCAGAGACGCATCTAAAAGTTGCAGGAGACCCTGGAGGCCTGGAATTGCCCAGCCCTGGTTTAGTGGTTCTGGGACTAATGGAGAGTGTTAAAGCAGTCCAGTCCTCAACGTTCCTGCGACTTGCAGCTGCATCTCTGCTCCAGCAGCGTTCAGCCGGCTCTGCTGACGAGCGTTTTACCTGGTCCAGGTGTTGGAGCAGAGATGTGGAGTACTGGACTTCGCCCTCGTCTGTCAAGCAATCACCTCTTGTTTTTCTGACATTTTTAGGAAGTCGTGGGACTAAACGGTTCAAGTGTGGTATTTTAGGAATAGCTGGTGGTTTGGACCTGCTGGTGCCGGGCAGCCTGGATCCAGCAGACGGCCTCTTGCGCGGCTGGACCGCCTCCAGGGCCGTGTCCGGAGCAAACAGCCCCTCCATCAGGTCCATGGTGGTCCTCCTGCCGCTGTGGTCCAGGATGTCCAGCAGAGACTTGTCCCTGCCCATGATGTCCTTCGCCAGCTCGTCTCTCTTGGCGTCCTCCTCCAGGGTCCGGGCTCCGTCGGGTGCCTGGCTGTGTTCTTGTTCTGGTTCCTGCCAATTGCAGGTGCTGAACGGAGAAGCCGGCTCTGCAGGCGGAGAAGACGGGCTGCCGGACTCGGCCGCGCCGCCTTCGCTTTGGACGTTCCGGACCGGAACCGTTCTCACCGGGCAGTTCGCCTGCATCGCTGCTGGGTTCTGTGGTTCTGATTCTGACCTGCTGACAGCAGAAAGCATCAAACCTTCATCATCTGGTACTGATTATGTTTTTTTTATTCGTTTATCTGGATTGGAGTTCATTTATTTACAGTCCAGATATTTATTCTGCAGATAAAAACCAAAATTCAGCTGAGACATAAATGAATTATTGACAGGAACAGAAATACGGTTAAACTAGAACCTTATCTCAATGCAGTTATCCCCATTGACATGTTTTCCTTCCTTTCAACTTTCCTTTACTGAGGTCAGTCTGTGAAGAAGGACTAAATATGACATTTCTGTATCAGCAAGAAATGATTTCATGAGTTTCACTGATGAATCCAATTCAATGAACAGAAGTGAACTTGTGGATGATGTTGGGGAGCAGCAAATATGACAAAGTTAAAGGCTTAATGTATTCATCCGTTAAATGGTGAATAATGAATGAATGAAAGCTTCATGTTTCATTTCTTCATGATTTAAACGACTGAAGCTGCTCTGGGACAGGAGGATGTACCTCAGCTGCGGTTGGACAGCAGCCAACCGAGGCGAGGCAGACCGGGTCCGGTCCGGCTGGCCGCAGACGGGGAGTTCCCCAGAGGAGGATGTGGGTTCTGGTCCTAAATGACTGGGCGGCGGCCCGGAGGACAGGGAGGAACCGGCCAGGTTGGGTTTGGTTCTGTGGTCGGCAGCGCCTATGAGAAACCCAGCGGTTCTGGGTACTGGGCCGCGGTCCAGTGACCCTGCCGTCTCTCTAAAGGTCGAAATGAACACCTCATCAGAACCGGAAGGGAAAACATTGGCCTTCCAACATAAACAAAATGTCTGCAGAGAAAAATGGAGCCCAGCTTGTATCTGAGATTTTTGTCTTCTGGTTCTGATCCAGTGACGAACTAGTAAACCAGGTGCAGTCAGTAACTGGTTGTGGCTCCTTTTGCATGAATCACTGCATCACTGTTTCAGCAGGTCAGCCTGCTGGTGTTCAGGGAACATCTTTCTATCGTAACCATCCATTATTTTTTCATGGCTATAGAAAATTGGTGAACAAACCTGAAAAATTGTCTGAAACGTTTGAAAGCAATGACTTTGTTAAATGTCCTGCAGATTGTGAGTATCAGACAGGGAACCTCACCTGGCGACCAAACTGCTCTCCTGTGTTTGACAATCTCTCCAATGAGAGGAAATCTTCTGAAAGAGAAAAGTTATGTTTAGCATTTCAAAGCAGAACGGAACAAATCAAATATCTCAATCAATTCAAATGAACCGTTGATGAGTGCAGCAGTAGTTTGGTTTCTACATTGGGATATGTCTCTAAAGCTGGGCAGGTCTTTCACATCCTGACCTGATGCCATGTTTCTCAAACATCACACCAAACATAATCTTGCTCACCTGTGTGTAGAAGTCTGCAGAAGGTGAAGATCTGGATCTCTCATGAATGCAAACACCTTTCTCTTCTGCAGTAGCATCTAGAATGTTCTCCGCTGAGAGGCATCGCCCTTGTGTTTTGGGATCAGGAGGCTTTTTCTGCTTGTTCCAGGTGGCCTGGTACTCAGCGAAGGTACCCAGTCTCTGCTGTTCCAGTAGAACCTGCTTTTCTCCAGGACTCTCCTTGTCTGTGTGTGGTTGAGACCGATCGCTGTCTCCAGAAGCAAAGGTCTCTCCTGCCTTGCATGTTTCATCTTGGCTTGGGTTGAGGTTTGAACCATGACCTGACTTCAGCACAGGCCTGGGAAACGAAGGCTTGGTCTCAAAGAACTTTCTCTGTTGCTCTGAGCCGCTTTTGGGATCTCCATCCACTCCCACTTTGTCTATCTTGTCCGGCTCTGAGAAAGAATGCGTCGTCTTGGCCGGATGCAATCGCCTACGTCCTCTGATTCGCCCACAGGGTGCTTTAAGAACTGGTGTCTCTGGCCCCAGGGGTTCGAGATCTCGTCTCTGGAAGGAGGTGGCCTGAAGGACTCTTGCCTGGGCCTCTTTTAAATGGTCCTTGTAGGTATTTGAGGAAGCAGAGGCTTCTATGGACCTCCACTCTTCTGCATCATCTTCCTCAACCTCGTACATTAGGGTTGCAGCGCTTCGGCTCTTCTGCAGCTGCAATCTCTTCTGCTGAATCTCCTTACGAAGGGTGGTGGCATAGCGGTCACTGTGACGACTTGCTTTCACACTGCTGATGGTTGTGCTTTCACTGACGTCCTGGGTGGAAATCGGAGATGTTGCAGCAGCCGCTGATTGCCTCTCTGCCAACATCTGACTCTCTTGAGCCAGGAAGTGGAGAAGGGGAGTTTTCAGATTTGATATTCTGTGATCTTCTTCAGGCATCCATAGGTCTTGGTGTCTTGAAAGACCAACCTTATGATCATGAAGGAGTCTTTTCATCTCATCACTCGCTGTTGTTGATGGTTCTTCTGTGCTTTGAAGGGAAGTTTTGTAGTACACCCCATTCCCAATTTGGTCTTGATTTTCACAGTGAGGCATCTGGGACTGAGGTGTAGGATGTTTGGCCTTAACGTTTGTCTTTAGGGAGCTGTGGAAACCTGACTCACTACTGTTCATCTGTTGGGATTTCTCTGTTTCTCCTCTCCTTCCTCCAGCTTTACTCTGTCTTGCTTTTAACTCGCCAGTCTGCATTGGATGGGTAGCTGAAAGGCCAAGGTGTCGGCTGTCCTGTCCTGTCATGGTTGCTGTGGAGTGCTGAGTGTGTTTTCGACTGAAGGCATGAGAGGGCAGATCTTGGAGGCTCTGATAGTAGCTCCCAACACTTTGAGTTTCAGTTGGTGGAGCCGTCCTGGTGTGAAGGTAGAAGGGACTTTCATCACTGCATTGCCTGTGGTGGGCAGGAGACGGGACATAATGCGGCTGGGTGACATCACTGCTGGAAAAGGAGCCGAGTTTGTTGGGGTGCAGCTGGTTCTGAAATCGGAGATGGTTCTGGTTGTTTTCTCTCAGCTTTTCCAAAGAGTTGCAGTGACTCTCTTCACAGAATGGAAACACCTTGGTTGCAGCAAAGCTGTCACTGCGGAGAGGCAGTGGTGGAGGAGGAGGAGACTGGGCTTCTTTCTTCTCTGGTACCTGCCACACTGGGCCCACACCGGCTCTGCCTGGAGCAGAAACCCGAGATGCCGGTGCCAGCTCCGCGCTCCGTGGCCCCTCACCCCGTGGTCCCTGCCAGCCTCTGTTCCCCAGAGTTGGCTGCAGGATTCTGTGTCGTTCATTCTGCTGAGGTCCTTCACTCTGAAAACCCCTAAAGAAAATGTTTTCAATGCTGCCACCTTTCCTGCAGGACATGATGGGATGGAGAACAGGAGGACTGGAGCTGCCAGAGAAGCAGCTGAAGGATGAGTCTCTTTTAGCTCCTGATCCAGAAAAGGGTTCAGAGGCGTCCGTGTGTGGAGGCGGAGAACGACAACCCGGCGGGTACGGATGGGAAGGATGCTCCAGTCTGTCCTTGCTGTTCACTGAGCTGAGCTGATTGCTGTGTTGAGTCTTCTTAGTCTTAGTCGACTCTTTGGGCCTTTTGATAAAGAAAATTGCTTGAACAACTTGAATCATTAGCAGGAAGCTGACTATAGATTTCTTACCTGGCTTCATGTTTTCTCTGCCAGAGCGGCGCTGTGGAGGCCCGGGACCCAGTGGGTTCACTCTCCTCTTCTCTCAGCTTGGAGGAGAGCCAGGAACGGGTCCGGACCCCAGCCTCCTTTTTCCTGCAGAGCGGAGCCAACACAACGCCGAGCACTTGACATCCAAACTAGCTTCAGTTTTCCACAGGAAGATAAACGGCAGGATTCTGCAGAGGTCAACAGTTCAGCTTCCTGCCGCTTTATCACTTCACTGGCTGCTCCAAGCACCTAACCCTAATATTCCTAACCCTAATATTCCTAACCCTATTATTACTAAACCTAACCCTATTAGCATTTTCCAGTTTAATTATTGGAAAGAATAATGATTATATAAAAGAAACTTGCAACCAAATTTATCATTTACACCCCAACAGAAATGGCAAATGAGACTGAAATGATTTTTACATAACCCTAACCCTTGAAGCGGTTCTTCCTGGACAGCATGTCGAGGAAGAGCAGCGCACACGTTCATTTGGTTATTTACTAAATTCATTTTGAATAAAAATTCAATGTAAAGAAAGAGAAAACAAAAGGACAGACTACATGATGTGTCTAGACATGGAAACATCAATTATGTCTTAATGTCATTAAAGCTGGAGCGACCATGAAACAGATGAACAGTCTTAAACGCAAAATCACAACCCAACCACAATGCAACCAGTAAACACGTCATAAACATGTCATTCTCACACTGATCACTGAAAGCAGTCGTTCACATGAACACCAAGCACAAGCTGGACCGACTACAGGAAACAGCTTCTATACCTCATGGAGCTGCGTAAGACCTTGGACAGGAACTGTCTGGCCACATGAAGCTCGTTTTCTGACGGCATCGTTTGCCGTGACGCCACATGACCGTGACGCCACATCGACCATCTCAGCCTGAAGGCAGAAACGTGGCCGTCAGCGGGAAGAAGCAGAATCCAGTTTGAAATCAGGAACAGGAACTGAATTTAGTCCAGTTAGAGGCTTTCAGCACAACCAGAGGACTCCTTATTTAAACTACCGGACCCGGTTCTACTGGACCCGGTTCTACCGGACCTGGGGTCAGAACATAATGATGATCTCACATCAACATGGTTGACTTTCCAAAATGCTCCTGAAATCATTAGACCTGGATAAAAACACTTCAGTTTGAAGCAGCAGGTAAATTGACCTTTAAACTTACCAACAATCCCAGAACCACTTAAGAGACCATTACTGGTCCCACTGGTCCACCCGTCCCCTGGCCCACCGGTCCACAGAAACCGGGTAGGAGCCTTCTTCCCTCCTCTTCCTCACCGCCTGGCTTTGTGCAGCAGATTTCCTTGGGATTATAACGGGGATTTGAGATGAGGGAGGAGTTTCTTTTCTCGCTCTAATCCAGTGTTTGTGCAGCCAGGAGGATCCTGGACGACGTCAAAAATGTCCAGTTATGAAACCCTGAACTCTGACCTCTGACTTAATGTTCACTGATCTGAGAGATGGAGTGATCCTGACATCAGCCGTCCAGTTTGTTTTTTCACAATCTGCAGTTTTTCTTCTTCAGTTGAACATCTACATCTGTGTGTGTGTGTGTGTGTATGTGTGTCTCTATGTGTCTCTCTGTGTGTGTGTGTGTGTGTATGTGTGTGTCTATGTGTGTGTGTGTGTGTTTTTCCACACACACACACACACACACACATAGTGTGTCATGTGACCTCTGAACCACTTCCGGGGTTCAGAGGTCACATGACTCGTGACTCATCTCGGCTTTAGTTTGTGAACATGAGTGACCTGCCAGCAGGTGGTGCTGTTTCCCTGCAGAGGACAGTGAGGATCTGGGAGGAACATGGCAACCTTGTGCTCTAATTAGGCCCGAGCAGCTAAGCGCTGCGAAGGCCTATTGTATCTGTACTGTTTATTAGGCCCGAGCAGCTAAGGCTGCAAAGGCCTATTGTTTTTTATTGTTTTTTTATTATTATTATTAGGCCCGAGCAGCTAAGCGCTGCGAAGGCCTATTGTTTTTCTATTGTTTCTTATTATTATTACGATTCTCCCTCCAAATGAATTGGCTTTTTGGGGGCTTTATTATATTCAAAAACTCACCAAACTTGGCGGAGGCCTTAAGCCTGTTTAAAATTTTTGTATTTTATTGTCGTTGTAAAAATTGCAAAAAAAATGGCTCAACGGCGCCACCTTGCAATTTTCAAAGGACCCTTTGCTATACCATTATTTACCCTAACCCTAACCCCCTAACCCAGACTTCCTATGTCTGTCTGCAGAACAGTCCTGAACACATTTCCATGGTGACTTGATGACATCACGTTAGCCCCGCCCACTTTTAACATGCAGTGACCTGTTTTTTCCGTTTTATATTTTACTGTTATTCTATTATTTATATGAGTTTAATCATCTGATAATTGACTTAAAACGATAAGACGATTAATTCTGTGGATGCTGGCTGCTGACTGAAACGCATTGGGGTGTAGAAATGGCAAACTGCAGTCCTTCGCCATGTGCATGGGATCGGCTCTAAATCACACATGGATCATCCGACTGGCGCCAAACTGGATATGTATGACCTTTGTGGAGCTCTAAAGAGCCCAACATCATTTAAATGAAATTTGACTCCACTGCGCCCCCTAGGTTAATCCACCAGCTATATCTCCTCGCTAAATGCACCAATCTGCACCACATTTTTTTATGCATCGTCAGGGAGCGCCGCCGAACGCATCGATGCGTACCGCCTGGTGGGCGGGCGCGGAAACTGCGCAACGGCTTCTTTGTTGGCACGTGGGCGCGGTGCTTGAATCTGCGCAACAGCTTCCGCGGTGCCGTGCGGGTGGAGGTGCTGGAAATTGCGTGAGGGCTTCTTTGGTGGCTGGCGGCCAGCGGTTGCTAGTTCCCCCGCGGTGGCCAATAGGCCGGAGCGGCGCTTGGCTGCGAGGGCCGCCCGATGCCGCTTGCGGATTTAATTTTCTCTTGTTTCACCTTTAAGTTGTTCTTGATTTTCACTCATTTAATTATTTCCTGCACTGATGTTGAAAATCAGCTGATGGCAAGTTTATCAACAGGTTTGGATCCAAAAGCTTCAGATTTATTTCTTCCATCACCCTGATTGTCAGCAGCCTGTGGCCCCCGACCCCCCATGGCCTCCGACCCCCTCCGACCCCATGAACACAAAGTGCCTCCATCATCACCACCAGGCTTATCGGCATTAACGGCAACAACAGGCGGCCCAGTTGGACCAGAACCTGCAGCAGAACCGGGCCCCAACCCGTCCTGCAGCAGCAGAACCTTCCCAGCAGCACGCCTCGCCTCTCCTGGCTCTGGAGAGTCCAGTTACTAACATTTTGATGATGTTGTGGTTCAGATTCAAAGCTTTTATTGAAGTTTATGTCATTAAATGAGTTTCAGTTTGAACAGTGATGAACAGGGCCTGTTGCTCTGTAACCAAGCAACAGGCCCAAACATTGACAGCGAGTCGACACGCATCAGGACACACAGTCACAGCATCTGAAGCTCTGCTACTTTAGAAAAAGTTTAGCAAACCTTTTGGTGGCGTTAGAGGAAAACCTGCTGCTGTCCTTCATCAGGAAGTTCCTGCAGTCAGATCCCTGTCAGAAAATGCGTCCAGAGAGAGGAACGCAGACAGGAGCGCCCACTCTGAGCCCGTCGGCCCGTCCCACCAGGCAGCGCGGGCCGTACCACTGCTAGGTTTCGCCTCGGGGGTCCGACAGAAACCCGGCTCTCTGCTCTGATCTCCGTTTGCTCTCTGACACGCCCACATCCACCGTTTCCACAGCGACGGGTTGCCGAGACGCCGGCAGCAACTGCTGTCCCTCTGCAGCTTGGAGCTTGTAATTGGATTCAGGCTGTAAGACTGAACTGCTGGAGCGGATCTGTGTGTGTAGCTCTATGTGCTGGAGCAGCATAGCGTGAAGAAGCTCTTAGGAAGCAGCTAGAGGTTATTCTTATCCACAAGCCTGAGGATCACTGACACCACAGCCAAATTCAGACGCACTAAACAGATTTTTACAATAGAAAAAACAACAGGAAGTGAGAAACCAGCTATTAGAAATTAGCAGTTAGACTTCAAGAACCGAGCCGACCGATTGAAGGACTGGGCGATTAGGGTTCCTGTTGTTCTGACTCGTTTTTCTGTCCTCTGAATCCAAGCTCCTGTTCTGCTCCACTTCCCCATCATGCAGGTGTTTGTTGCACCTGTGAGACCAAACAGGACCTCTGACCCCCTGACCTCTGACCCTACCATTGGTTATGCTCCAGTTCAGCTTCCTGATTCTTTCAGAGCAGAAATATTGACAAAAATCTGTCATATTTCTTCTCATCAGCGGCGCATCGCCTCTCTTCGATTTCCAGAGAATTCAGTTTGACCTCTGACCTTTTGACGCCTTGGAGCTAGTTAAAGTAAAACATGAATCTGCGACCATGTTGCCAGGAAACAGACAGGAAGTAGTTTCCTGTGGTACCTGCGGTGCAGCCTAACCCGTCTCCGCCTGCAGGGGGCGACGCCTGGTCAGAAAGCCAAAGGCGTCGTTTCAGTCAGGAACTGAACGGCGTTGGCGTCTGATGGGCGCGTGGGAAAGTCGGTACACCCCATGACCCAGCAGCTAGTACTTTGTTTCTGCACAAACGGTCTGAAGCACAACACAATGGGATTGGGATCTGGACTTTGACTAGGCCACCGTCTCCTTCAGCCAGTTTGCTGTAGATCTGCTGCTGCTGTGAGGTTTTTCCCAGTTTCTCAGAATGTTGGACAATCAGACTAGAAACCAGTTTTCCTCTCAGCTGCCCAACTGACACATTCCTTGTCATCTGAGAGGATTTAGTTGTAGAAAAGTTTCGTCTGCCGCCGTCTTGTTTTTGGAGGGTTGTGTCTTCAACCTGAGCAACTTGCTTGTGCTTCAGTCTGAATGTGACGTTGAGGCTGCAGAACCAGCTCAGCTCAGTGGTTTTACTGGGATCTGAACTTCTAACATGTAAAATGTCTCAGCTGCTCTGTGGCATGACGCCCAGCCGTAGTTTAGTTCTGTCAGCATAATGCTAATGCTAATGTTAGCATTAGCTAACGGCCAGCAGCTCCATCCCTCTGCATGACTTTCATTTTCTCATGGCTGTTCCAGCAGACACTCAAACTTTATTTTGCATTTCCTCTTTTCTTGCTGCAGCAACATTTTATTTTAGCTGATTGTCAGTGACAAGAGAAGCTCCAAGATTTTTCCTCTCAACTGTTTCTGATGCTGAAGCAGCAACAAAACTCTGCAACCCGAAGCTCTGATTAAAACTTAAAGGCCCGGTAACAAGAGCAGGAGAGGCTCTGCTGAGTGCTCATTCATTCATTCATTCATTCATTCATTCATTCATTCATTCATCCATTCATTCATTCATTCATTCATTCATTCATTCATTCATCCATTCATTCATTCATCCTAGGTGAATAATATCTCTGCAGATTCACAAGTTAAAAAGTGACAACAGGAAATAGAAAGCTTCAGATTAGCAGTAAGAAAAGCTGAACTGTTTGTTCAATATGAGCTCAACTGAGTTGCATCATGTGAAAAATGAACAAATGTTTCAGTGATTGAAAAGAGCAACAGCAGGATGTGAACACATGAATGTTGGTGCTGGGATGAAAGACGTGCAGCAAGATGTCAAATCCAGATCCTGAGTGAATTATGATTTGGATTATTTGTTTTCATGAAGTTTATGGATTATTTACCCGTCGCTCTCTGTGCTCCGTCCCTCAGGGTGAAACGCCGCGGCGCGCCGCCCTGCTGCAGCTTCATCCTGCTCCTCATCCTCAGGTTGCCGTGGCGCCTGGCTCCGGCGGCAGCATGGACTCCGGTTCGGTTGTTGCTGAAACAAACACCATTAAATGTGATTCTGAAATACATTTTCCATAAAAGTCAGTTCTGCTCCACTTGGTGTTGGTCCGACTCACAGGACCAACTTTAGGTTTTGTCCTAAATAAAAAAAATGTGCAAAGATTTTTGAAGGCGCCATAAATAAGAAATAGATTCCTTGATCTTCATATTTATTCATATTTATTAGACTCTAAAAGCAATAGTTGGAAAATAAACTAATAGATAAGAAGCTATTTATGCTGCAGGCATTGAATTCATTGAAAGATATGAAAGAAACACTTAGAAAGTGAAAATGTTGCATTTTGAAATGTATTCAGAACAATAAAGGAAAGATGAATAAAAACATTTGAAATCAACTTATTCCATCCATCCATCCATTTTCCGTCCCCCTTCTCCCTAACGGGGTCGGGAGTTGCTGGTGCCACTCCAGCTGCGTTCCGGGCGAGAGGCGGGGTCACCCTGGACAGGTCGCCAGTCTTTTGCAGGAAATCAACTTATTGAACATCTGAAATTATTTTCTGCTCCTTGTAATGAAATTACTGCACATCATTGGCTCAATGCGCCCCCTGGTGGCCACAGGCATGAACCAGCAGCCATTCCTGCAGCATTTCTCCTCAATTCAACTGTGAACGTTTGGCGTCCAGATTCAGGTTCTGTACTGGGCTGGTTCGGTTCTTCCAGTCTAACTCCAGTTGGTTTCTGTAGAATTGCATTCTGGCTGTAAACTGATCAGGTTTATTTGTAAAATTTGTTTCTTTTTTTTTTTCATCAATTCATGAACCAACATTGTTTGATTGTCATAACTCAGAACAATCTAATATTCAACTATCAATAAAGTGAGTCAGAGAAACAACTTTCCGTTTTCTCTTTAAAATTAACTGACATGCTTGTTCATTTTCTCTGAATGTTGCAAAGACTCGGTCTTCTTCTTTAAGGATAATGATTATCATTGCAAGGATATGATATTGTTAATGTTGCTTTTCTGATATTAAAACTCAAAATGAGAATCTGTTGTCTACTTTTTACCACCAAGGCTATTCTACTTAACAAATGCAAATAAAATTAACCTGAAATTCAGGAAACATGTTCATCAATGGAACTAAATAAAAATGAATCATTTGAGGAAAATGATGGAACTTTTTCAGGAGTTTGTGAAAGTCACTAAATCTTAGTGAACTTGCAGATATCCCTTCGTTTTTGTTTCGCCTCCCAAATGTTTTTCAGCCATTTCAAATGTTTAATAGCCTTTTTGAGGTGGAAGGTGATTTTCTGAGTAGTCATTAAACGCACCACCAGCAGAGACTGAGGGGAGAGCAGCGTCATGTTCAGCAACTAGCCAGAGGCAGAAGGCCAAAAACTGGAGAAAGGTTTAGATACATGACTAGTTAGATAAGTTACTAGTTGGATAAGCTTCTGTTGGATGAAACACTTTTTCCTTAATGCAGCTCTCAAACTTGAGATTAGTTCTCTTTTTAACTAATTAATATTTAATTTTAGTTTTCTTCAAAATGTTTCTAAGCCAGAATCTCAAATCTCATCTCTGACCTTCTTCTAGGAGCTAGAAATATGTAAACGGCATTCTGAACATCAGAAATGGACTTTAAAAGCACCATCAGCATTACCCACAATGCATTGCATGGTGGGAGGTTCAGATTTCAGCTTCTAGTTTGGCTGTTGTTTCTTCAATCCCTAAAAAAACAAACTGTTTTGATTAGCATGAGCTCCTCTGTCAAACTAGATGTTTTAGAAGGAGCTAAAACATTTAGGAAATATTCACCATGAGTCACAATGAGATGTTCATAGTTGAACTGCTGCCTGCTGAGATGAATCCCATGGTAACAGCTTTGGGTAAGTCTCTTCATTTTGTGGATGGTGTCATTACCCTTTGCTGATACTGAGCTTTCTAGAGGTCTTGCGGTGTATGATGGCACTAGAATTGCTCTTTCCTCTCATTTCATGGGTGGTGGTTTGAATCCCAGCAGGTGCCTGGAGATCTGGAAGGCAGGAGTTGGTCCAGGTTCTTCTTCCCTGGGAGAATGTTTGAATAGCAACATCTTGCTATTGCTGCTTTTGCGCATGCATCTGGGGGACCCAACTGCAACAACCTGGTGGAGATCTACTAGTGTGCATTTCACTCTGCACTGGGAAGCTAAGGTGAGTCAGTGAATTTCCAGGCTGCCAGGCTTCAACACAGACCAGTAGAGAATCAACGGAGAACTCTTCTGCTTCCTGGGCATGCTGGTTCCACCTTGCGGTGTTAACGGACAGCGTGTTTTTTAAACCAGGGGCGCGGTACGTATCAGCCTTCCCAGGTTCCGCCTATAGGAACAGCACGTGGGAAAGGTGACTCCAGGACTCGGGAGTCTTAAATGCAGTCCAGTCTTCTATGAGGAATAGCCTCACACACACACACAGCAACATGCAGGCCAACTGCTATTCTCTATTAGGTCCTACAGCTTAGAAATGCAGAAGGAAAAAAAAAATTATTTCAGAAAATCTTCAGTTTAAAGTTAAGTTCAATAGCTTTAACTTCCTATGATCTGAGCTCTAGCATGGCAAGTATTATTAAATCCTTTGATTTCTGCAATCATTAGGTCCCAATTAGCACAAATATAAAATTCTTTTTACATGATGTAGTTGCTGAGAAAAATAATGTGAACATATCAGGAGATTAATTTGAAATGTCAAAGACAACAGTTTCACAATTGATTAGTGAAATCCAAAACTCTTTAGTCTCTGTTCATTTTAGGATTATTATTTCTGAGCTCCAAAATTATACACGGTATAGCTGTAACTGTTTCAGCAATGTGGCCCATTCAAAGCACTGCTAACAGGTAGGGCAAGAGGTATCTCCCTAAATGGTAAAAATCCTCTAAGCCAATTTAACTGCTGCTGTTCTAAATGGTTAATTTCAATCTCTGAATATATTGACATTTAATTCACTCCAAACCTACTTTACATCTTTTTCCACTTATGGGATTATGCTTGTATAGTGTAACCCATGTGACCGACATGACCCAATCATCTTCCCTTTAAGCCCATCCCTTTAAGTTCATTGTCATGTGTGTTTCCGGGTTGGCTGCTGCTCACTGTTGGCTGTCGCGTCAGTTGTTAAAACAACTTGGAAGTTTTGAATCAACTCATCATTCATTTAATCTCTAAGATTGAAGATTTGCGGTGAGTTGTTGAATATTGTCTGACTTAACGTGGTATAGTATCTGCAATAATAGCGCCGCTAATATTTCCCTCTCAATGCAATATTCGCTAGGTTGTAATTCATAAACAGCTGGATTTGAACGAGTTACCATTGCATCCACCTCCTCTGACAATCCGTCACTCGGCGGTGAGTAAACTTCAGTTATTTGTAGTAGGGCGTTATTTTTGCTACGCTCCGCCAGTTAGCATTAGCTACCAACTCGACAATCAGTGGCCACATCATTTTGTCTATTTATGAATTATTTACTTAATGAAAAGCCACATTGTTGCAGCCGAATTAAAGACCACACCTTTAATACGTAAAGGTTTCCCTTTTTAGCTTTAGATTTGATTATTTTTCATGAATTCTTTGTTGGTGTTTTTCTATGCTGGTGCAGCAATGAAGTCTGGTATCCAACATGATTTGTTCGTAGCTACATTGATCAATCACATTTTTAAATTGATTGATTTGATTCAATATTAGTTGTTGTTTGTAACGACTGCTAATTATGTCAATTAAGAAACTTTGAACTTGAATTATGAAGTGCACTTTTTAAAAGGATTTTTTTTTCTTATTATGAAGTTGACAAAACAGTAAATATGTATTGAATTTTTTTTTTTACTTGTATAAATATAACATTTATATATATATATAAACTTAATGTGTGTTTGCTGGCCTTTTAGGTCAGGTTTTTTTCTTCCGGACCCCTTCACTGGATGACGGAAGATGGTGAGCTGGTGGTAGGAATACAGAATAACACCTTCCATATAGGAACTGAACTGACTCTGAGGAGTATTAAAAAGGGAAAATAACTATTCTCCCTTCAATTGGACTCTATTAGGTTAAAGTGTCACTGATTACCATTATAATTGTTTTGTTGGTTTGTTTCCTCTTTTCTTTTTTTTTTTCTTTTGAGAACTTTATTTTTTTTGTTGTTTGTTGTTGTTTTGGTTTATCGTCATTATTATTATTATTATTGTTATTGCCACTGCAATAAATAGCAGTATCAACACACCCCTTTTGCAATAGTTGTATTAATTATTCATCCAATCATGGCTCCATTTCGTACCTTCTTCTGATTCTACAAACTGGTTAATACTACATTTTTCAGTCAGACCTGCGCAACTAAAAATAGCGACTAATAGTTATGTATAAACAGCCTTGTAACAATTGCAATCTGCCTGTTAGAAGAGCACCTTGCTAATAAAATGTACCCTACTTTTTAGTGATGTGCTTTAACTCTGCATTGCATTGTTGAAGTTTTCCACCTTTGACATATGGGAATCTGGCCTTCAATTGACACTTTTTCTGTTCAAGTAAGATGTCAGGGTCAAATTTTCACTCTTAAAAGTTATCAAGCTAAGCTAACACATTTTTGGCTGCTTCCATGTAAAAAGAACATGATGATCTTCATGTGCCACACAGATCTTTCCAGTACATTTGCCAACTATTTGCTGATCCCAAATCTTTAACTGGCACCTTCAATATCCATTTTTTTTGGCCACCATTTACCCCCAGTAGCTCCATCTCTTTAAAGAGAAGTGCTCTGGAAAAATGTAGTAAAAATCTTTGTAGATTTATTCACAAAATGTTCAGTTTACTCTATACTAGAGTTGATGGAAAACTAACATCCCAATATATAATTTAAAATAATTTTAATTTAATGTTAAATTTAAATTTAATTTAAAAAAATTTAAAGGTAAAATTATTCAGAGAAATTAACCACTTAGAACAGCAGCAATTTATAACACCCTAACATTTTTGTTGAAAAAGAATTCCCAGTGTTACCTGTAAATCTTCCTTATCTCTACATATAGGTAAATTATTTTAAGGAGAATTATAAACATAGTTAAACTATAAAAATATACAACTTGTGCACCAATGTGGAAAAAAATATTTAATGATTTTTTTTTGTTTTTTGTTCTCAGAAAGTAAATAGGATCAAGTGCTTCTCTAACCTTAGCCCAATTGTCTCTGGAAATTTTAGATGTAATCTTGAAGGATAATAGTCACATTTTGCACACCAGTTCCTATGTTGTACAAATTTTTTTTATTGTGTAGTACATTCCAAATTTGGATCCCTCTTTATAGGAAGTTAAGGGTTAGGGTTAGGGTTAGGGTAGGGTTAGGGGTTAGGGTTAGGGTTAGGGTTAGGGTTAGGGTTAGGGTTAGGGTTGGGGTTGGGGTTGGGGTCAGGGTTTGGGTTCAGGGTCCAAAGGTCAGAGACCCAGAAAGCTCCAGGTCCCCTTCCTCGACCCCCTCACCCTCTTCCCCTCCCCCCGTGTGCACGGGCACGTCCCGCCGGGAGTCCTCACGCCGAACCTACCTCTCGTTCAGACCCTTGGGGATCTGTGTGTCCAGCCTGTGGATCCACAGCCTCTCAGCCCTTCTCCTCTGGGCTGAGGACCAGGCTGGGTTGCATTCCAGCACCAGGGCCGAAACAGCATCCCAGCCGTGGTCCATGAAGTGCTGCACTAGGGGCACATGTGTTCTTTTTGCTTTTGAATGTTGTATCTATGCTGGGTGAAACGGGTAAGGAGGCTGTTACCCGTCTCACCGACATACTGGATTTTACAGATTTGACATGTTATTAAATAAACACAATTTTTTTGATTTGGGGTTTCCTGATGGGTCTAATTTGAAAATTGTGTTTTTGGTTCTGCTTTTGTACCCAGTGCAGCTGTTTGAAGAATTCACTCTGACCCTTGACCTTGGTGTATTCAAAGGTCGTACCTCAGCACGGACGAGGAAATCCCTCAAGTTCTTATTTCTTTTGTAGGCCGTAATTATTCTGTAATTTGGAAGCAAAGACGTGTCGGATTGGAATTTAGTAAAATTCTGCTTGATGTTATACACAAACTGTCCTGCTGAGGAGGAGAATGTGGTGATCAGAGGAATCATTGGAGATGAATCGGGGGTCTGGACTCAAGGAAGTTCTTTCTGCATGCTCTCAGGAAAGTTCTGGAATATCCTCTCTACTCAAAGCAGAAAACAGAGTCCTAGTTGCCTCCTCAAAGTCTGTTTTCTGTGAACAAATTCTGTGAAATCTGAGGAGTTGTGATTTTATGAGGCCAGCATAAGTGTGCCTTGGATGGTAACTGGTTTTTGAATAATAGAGCATGTGTGTTCGTGGGTTTGAAGAAAACTTTAATATCCAATTTGTGTGTCGTGTCAAAGTTTTCTCCCTTGTAAGTGGTGGTGTCCAGGGAAGTCGACCGCTTTAACGCTGGTAGTGGACTTTACAGTGATGGATGGATTATGTGTATTCAGGTGCTGGAGGAATTCCTGGAATTCGGCTTCAGAATGAGTCCAGACCCCCAGATGTCATCCAGGTACCGGTAGTAGTGCAGAGGGCCTTTACTGCAGGTACTAAGGGCACCAGCCTCCCACTCCGCCATGAAAATGTTGGCGTAGGCCGGCGCAAACTTCTTCCCCCATCGCAGTGCCCTTGATTTGGAGAAAGAATTGGCCATCGAATATAAAGTCATTTCTCTTCAGATTAATTTCTAATAATTTGATGAGTTCTCGATCTGGCCTCCTCGAATCTGGATATTTCAAAAAATGTTCTTAATGCAGCCAATTCCTTCATCTATGTCAATATTAGTGTACAAACTGTCGATGTCAATAGTAAATAAAATAGAGTCCTGGGGTAGAGAGATTAATTTGAATTTTTTCCACAAAATCATAGGTGTCCTTAATATAACTTTGGTGCCGAATTGATAAGGGGTACAGATAGCGATCGATGAACTCTGCCGTGTGGTAGGTTTCGCTACCACAGTCAGAGACGATCGGTCTGCCGGGAGGGATCTCATGTGGCTTGCTCCACTTTTCAGGCTCCTTGTGTATTTTGGGGAGCAGATAAAACCTCCTGGCCCTCGGCGCAGGGGAGCCACTCAGGTAAGTTTTTTGTTTCGAATTAATAAATTTCTTTTTCTTCAGGTCATCTAAAATTTGGGTTACAAGGGGGGCCGTATCGGTGTAAATTGGGGTGTCTAATTTTTTATAATATGTTTGGTTGTTCAATTGTTTGTATCCCTCCCACAGATACTGCTCCCTGTCCATTATGACGATGGAGCTGCCCTTATCAGCAGGTTTAATAATAATGTTCTTATTTGAAATTAGTTCTTTTAGTGCTTGGGTTTCATCCGAATTCAAATTTGGTTTAGTTTTAGTAAATTTAAATTTGTTGTCCAAATAATCTAGATCTTGGGAAATTAATTTTTCCACCTCAGGAGGAAGAGAGGTGATTGGAGGAGACCAGTCGGACTCTGGCATGAAAGGCAAATGGGTATCATTAACATTATCAACATCATCTTTATAATAAATGGCCAATTTCAGTCTCCTCGTGGTACCTTTGCAGGTCAAAAACGCATCTGCATCCTGACCTGCTTCAGGTAAGTTCTCTGCGTGGGGATAAAAGTTAGGCCCTTGGTCAGAAGGGAACACTGTGCATCACTGAGGGTGAAACATTTGGACAAATTACAGACATTATTATTTACAAGGTTGCAGTGCCCCTCCTTCCCAGGAAGGCTAGTGGGGCTGCCTAATTTAACCACTCAGCCCAGTGGTTGAGCATCCTGGCTGCGGTGGACGGGGTCCAGTGGACGTTGTCCCCCGGCAACGGTGAAGTCCCGTCTATCAAGCGCAGGTATGTTGCGGCTCAACTGCATAATTTCCCTGTTAACGAGGGCCAGGGTCACCTGCTGGGAGTGGGGAAGCGCCAGGGAGAAGTTCACAGCAGGGACAAAGATCTCTGCCTGTGGGCACTTCTCCCCGGCTGCTTCCAGGGCCGCCTTCATCTCCCGCACGACCGCTGCCTTCTCACCCTGGGCCCTGTGGTTGATTCCCACCGAGAGAATCAGCCGCTCAACCTGGCTAAACACCTCAGCTTTATTAAAAAGGTGGGTCAGGTGACCCCACTTGGCCCCAGGGAAGCTGATGACCTGCAGGTCCGGGTTGTTAAAAGGTGGGAGCCTGCCTACATTAGAGTCACCCACAATAACAAACTTTTTGTTTAGGTCCAGTGACCAGTTCTCTAATTTGTTGGAGGTTCCCACCTGGTGAGGAGCGCAGGTGACCCGCGACAGCTGTGGAGAGGCGCCGGTCTGGTCTGGGCGGCGGCGGAGTCCTCATCAGGCTCTTGGAGGAGGCTCCTGAAGAAGAGCCTCCGCTGCAAGCTGCCCTGAAGACGCTGACGCAGTGAGGATGGCCTGGGCCGCAGTAAGGTCTCCTCCACCAGCTCTGCAGAGACGGAGGGCTCGCAGAGGATCGGAGAAGCTGCAGCCGAAGCTCTCTCCCTCTCAACCTCCTCCTGGATGAGGCCGAGGAGGAGCTCCTCCTCTGTGGCAGGGGCTGCTGCCACCTCAGGTTGAGGAGGGGGAGGAGCGTGGCGACGTTGGCTTCCTGAGCGCTGAGGAAGCGGAGTGGCGTTCTCAGCCGGAGGTGGAGGAGTCTCCGTTGTCTCCTCGTCGCCCTCGGGAGCCGGTGGTGTCCAGCCGCCATGCAGGGGGTCAGTCATGGTGGCTGACGTGGTCATGGCTGGCCGTGGAGGTGGAGAAGGCTCAGCCGGGGGACCTTGAGGCGAATTAGGTGGACAGAGGGGGGCGGGACCCTCCGGTTCCTCCTCTGAGCCCACACTCTGATCCTGCTGCCCTGGATGCCTCTCAGGGGGGACGGGAGCAGGGACAGGAGCAGGAAGATGAGGAGTGTAGGGGAGAGAGGTGGGGAGGAGCGGGGGTGGAGGTGGCAGGGCTGAGGAGAGCCAGACGCTGAGGGGGAGGCGAAGCTTGACGACGCCAGCTCGTCCTCTGTCATGATGAGGATCACCTGCACGTCGTCAGCTGTTTGCAGGTTGAACCTCCCCAGGCCGCGCCTTGCCCACTTCACAGCGACCTCCAGCGGGAGCCAGGAAATCTCCACCCAGGTCCAGCAGCAGCTTTCTCTCCTCGCGCAGCACCTCTTCATAATGGCCCCGCAGGATCACCGACGGTGCTCCAGGCCCAGTGCCGTTGCCGCCGATCAAGTCCAGCGCTTTTCTGGCTTGGATTCGCCGGCTTGATCGCGGGCGGCCAGGTTGTCCGCCAAGCGCTGGATCGCGGGGCGGATTTCAGGCGGTCGGCCGCGGGCCACGCTGCCGAGGTGGTGCATGGCTTTCAGCAGCCTGCGTGGCGCGCTCACCCTGATGGTGAAGTGCGGGTCCTCGGGACTGCCAGTCGGTCCTGCCCTCCTCGCCAGCGCGGCGGGCGCCGCCCCGCCGCCGCTGCTGCTGCTGGCGCGGGCCGCTGCTGCCGCTGCTGCCGCTGCTGCTGGCCCCATCCTCGCGCGGTGCTATGGCGCCGGGTCTGCCACGGATCGAGGGTGGTTGCCGGTTCTGGTGGGGCTGTGTCCGCGGAGGACGGGGACCCCCGTGGTCACCGAGGCGCAGCTGCGCGCTCTGGTACTAAGCAAGGAGGGGCTCTGTTGCGGATGCTACCCAGCCATCGTGGTGGTCCTCTGCCGCGGTGTTGTTGGGTGAGGATCGCAAGTCAGCGTGGGAGCCTCTAGCTGTCGGCGGTGAGGATCAGCGGCCGCATGAGCTCCCTCTAGCGTTGCCGCTGAGGATCTCGGCCGTACGGGCTCCCCAGCGTTGCTGAGGATAGCGCCGTAAGAGTCGCCACGTGCGTAGCTGGCGGTCGGCTGGTTGCCAGGTCCGGGCTGCTTGCCCCGCCGCGCGGGACTCTGATCCAGCCCTCCTCCTCCTCCTCCGGATGAAGATCCCAGGCCATCACGAGCGGAGATCCAGGTGAAGTGATTTTTTGTTTTTTAGAAAAAAATCTAAAAACTATTTAAATAAAAAAGAAAGCTGATTGTAAAAAAATAATAATAATAAAAAAACGAAAAGAGACGAAGAGCTCTGTATTTAAAATGCCAGCGAGGCACTTTTAATACAATTTCTGGCAGCAACTCAGGCAACGTTTCGGGTACTAGTGTACCTTCTTCAGGCTGTCTGCTGCCAACTGTCCAACGGACAGACAAAACAACATTATATAGACAGACATTTCAAAATTCGAACTTGTTTGGAACAAATATTTACAATCAGCTGGCCGGTAGTTGGCCGTTTCCGGACGGAGGCTGCACGTCATTCGGCCAGGAGGGAGCGCAGTGAAACAGCTGATCTCTGTTTACATGCGCTGCCTCCCTCTGCTGGCCAAACATTATAGTGCATCGAGTGCAGCCTCCGTCCAACAAACATATTTACAGAAAATTGACAATCAACGATATTTACAAGAAAACGAAGACAAAAAGGTAACATTATTTACAAAATTCAACATTATTATATTATTTACAATATTTACAAATGATTTTTAATGAAATTGGCTGAATGGCCTTCACAAACAATACAAAACAAGACAGAGAAAGTGTACAAAATTTCCATATTTACATATATACATGTTCAGTGATGCACAGTGTTAGGGCTTGGGGGAATTAGGGTCAAAATGGGTGGTTAGGGTTAGCCGTAGGGGTCACAGAGGTTAGGGTAAGGGAAACATGATGGGTAGGGGTCATAAAATGGGGAAAACAATGCTAATTAATTAGCCCATTAGCAGTGGCTAATGGCTACGGCTAGGGACAAGGGCTGTGGAATTATAAGGGGGACCAGGGCACAATCTGGTCTTGTTTTTGTTTTCCACAGGACAGTGACCACTGCGGTCGTCACGGAGAGAGTGACAGGACAACGAGGGACATCCCAGGCAGGAGGCACTGGCTGGAAAGGGTTGCTGGGGTTGGGGTCAGGGTTTGCCCTAGGGTCAAAGGTCAGAGACCCAGAAAGCTCCAGGTCCCCTTCCCCGACCCCCTCACCCTCTCTCCTCCCCCCCGTGTGCACGGGCACGTCCCGCCGGGAGTCCTCACGCCGAACCTACCTCTCGTTCAGACCCTTGGGGATCTGTGTCCAGCCTGTGGATCCACAGCCTCTCGAGCCCTTCTCCTCTGGGCTGGAGGACCAGGCTGGGTTGCATTCCAGCACCAGGGCTGAAAGTGCATCCCAGCCATGGCGGACGAAGTGCTGCACTAAGGGTACATGGGTTCTTTTTGCTTTTGAATGTTGTATCTATGCTGGGTGAAAGCGGGTAAGGAGGCTGTTACCCGTCTCACCGACATACTGGATTTTACAGATTTGACATGTTATTAAATAAACACAATTTTTTGATTTGGTTTCCTGATGGGTCTAATTTGAAAATTGTGTTTTTGGCTCTGCTTTGTACCCAGTGCAGCTGTTTGAAGAATTCACTCGACCCTTTGACCTTTGGCAGGGTTCAGTGGTCGTGACTCAGCTAACGGACGAGGAAATCCCTCAAGTTCTTATTTCTTTTGTAGGCCGCAATTATTCTGTAATTTGGAAGCAAAGACGTGTCGGATTGGAATTTAGTAAAATTCTGCTTTGATGTTATACACAAACTGTCCTGCTGAGGAGGAGAATGTGGTGATCAGAGGAATCATTGGAGATGAATCGGGGGTCTGACTCAAGGGAAGTTCTTTTCTGCATGCTCTCAGGAAAGTTCTGAATATCCTCTCTTACTCAAAGCAGAAAACAGAGTCCTAGTTGCCTCCTCAAAGTCTGTTTTCTGTAGAACAAATTCTCAGAAATCTGGAGGAGTTGTGATTTTATGAGGCCAGCATAAGTGTGCCTTGGATGATAACTGGTTTTGAATAATAGAGCATGTGTGTCTGTGGGGTTTGAAGAAAACTTTAATATCCAATTTGTGTGTCGTGTCAAAGTTTTCTCCCTTGTAAGTGGTGGTGTCCAGGAAGTCGACCGCTTTAACGCTGGTAGTGGACTTTACAGTGATGGATGGATTATGTGTATTCAGGTGCTGGAGGAATTCCTGGAATTCGGCTTCAGAATGAGTCCAGACCCCCAGATGTCATCCAGGTACCGGTAGTAGTGCAGAGGGCCTTTACTGCAGGTACTAAGGGCACCAGCCTCCCACTCCGCCATGAAAATGTTGGCGTAGGCCGGCGCAAACTTCTTCCCCATCGCAGTGCCCTTGATTTGGAGAAAGAATTGGCCATCGAATATAAAGTCATTTCTCTTCAGATTAATTTCTAATAATTTGATGAGTTCTCGATCTGGCCTCCTCGAATCTGGATATTTCAAAAAAAATGTTCTTAATGCAGCCAATTCCTTCATCTATGTCAATATTAGTGTACAAACTGTCGATGTCAATAGTAAATAAAATAGAGTCCTGGGGTAGAGAGATTAATTTGATTTTTTTCCACAAAATCATAGGTGTCCTTAATATAACTTTGGTGCCGAATTGATAAGGGGTACAGATAGCTGATCGATGAACTCTGCCGTGTGGTAGGTTTCGCTACCACAGTCAGAGACGATCGGTCTGCCGGGAGGGATCTCATGTGGCTTGCTCCACTTTTCAGGCTCCTTGTGTATTTTGGGGAGCAGATAAAACCTCCTGGCCCTCGGCGCAGGGGAGCCACTCAGGTAAGTTTTTTTGTTTCGAATTAATAAATTTCTTTTTCTTCAGGTCATCTAAAATTTGGGTTACAAGGGGGCTGTATCGGTGTAAATTGGGGTGTCTAATTTTTTATAATATGTTTGGTTGTTCAATTGTTTGTATCCCTCCCACAGATACTGCTCCCTGTCCATTATGACGATGGAGCTGCCCTTATCAGCAGGTTTAATAATAATGTTCTTATTTGAAATTAGTTCTTTTAGTGCTTCAGTTTCCTCCGAATTCAAATTTGGTTTAGTTTTAATAAATTTAAATTTGTTGTCCAAATAATCTAGATCTTGGGAAATTAATTTTTTCCACCTCAGGAGGAAGAGAGGTGATTGGAGGAGACCAGTCGGACTCTGGCATGAAAGGCAAATGGGTATCATTAACATTATCAACATCATCTTTATAATAAATGGCCAATTTCAGTCTCCTGTGGTACCTTTGCAGGTCAAAACGCATCTGCATCCTGACCTGCTTCAGGTAAGTTCTCTGCGTGGGGATAAAAGTTAGGCCCTTGGTCAGAAGGGAACACTGTGCATCACTGAGGGTGAAACATTTTGACAAATTACAAACATTATTATTTACAAGGTGGCAGTGCCCCTCCTTCCCAGGAAGGCTAGTGGGGCTGCCTAATTTAACCACTCAGCCCAGTGGTTGAACATCCTGGCTGCGGTGGACGGGGTCCAGTGGACGTTGTCCCCGGCAACGGTGAAGTCCCGTCTATCAAGCGCAGGTATGTTGCGGCTCAAACGCATAATCTCCCTGTTCACGAGGGCCAGGGTCACCTGCTGGGAGTGGGGAAGCGCCAGGGAGTAGTTCACAGCAGGGACAAAGATCTCTGCCTGTGGGCACTTCTCCCCGGCTGCTTCCAGGGCCGCCTTCATCTCCCGCACGACCGCTGCCTTCTCACCCTGGGCCCTGTGGTTGATTCCCACCGAGAGAATCAGCCGCTCAACCTGGCTAAACACCTCGGCTTTATTAAACAGGTGGGTCAGGTGACCCCACTTGGCCCCAGGAAGCTGGATGACCTGCAGGTCCTGGAAAGTTAGTTAACAGGTGGGAACCTGCCCACATTAGAGTCAGTCACCAACAATAACAATTTTTTGGTAAAGGTCGAGTGACCCAGTTCTCTAATTTATTTGAGGTTCCCACCTGGTGAGGAGCTGATGACCTGCGACAGCTGCGGAGGGTGCTGCCTGGACGGCGGCGGCGGAGTCCCCATCAGCTCTGAGAGCCTGAAGAAGAGCCTCCGCTGCAGGCTGCTCCCTAAAGACGGTGGCGCAGTGTAGCCACCCCCGGGCGCAGAGACTCGACCAGCTCTGAGAGTCGGGGACCGACCTCAGGAGCCGGAGAGGTTGTGGTCACAATAACACAATAAATAATACAACAAATAATGAATTACACACACACACACACACACACACAGTTCTCTCATCCCTCCAGCTCCTCCTGAATGAGGCTGGAAGAGCAGCTCCTCCTCTGTGGCAGGGCGGCTGCCATCTCAGGCTGGAGGAGAGGGAGGAGTGTGGTGACGCTGGCTTCCTGGAGAGCCGAGGAGGCGGAGGGCGTCCCTCAGCCGGAGGTGGAGGAGGAGGAGCGGCGACGCTTGGAAAGCTTCCCTGGAGCGCTGAGGAAGCCGGGAGGGCGTCCTCAGCCGGAGGTGGAGGAGCCTCTGTCGTCTCCTCTCGCCATCGGGAGCCGGGCGTGTGTCCAGCCGCCATGCAGTCAGTCATGGTGGGCTGACGTGGCCATGGCCGGGCCGTGCAGGTGGAGGAGGATCAGTCGGGGAGCCCTGGAGCGAAGTTTGGTGGACAGAGGAGGGCGGGGTCCTCCCGACACTCCGCCGAGTTCTCACCCTGGTCCTGCTGCTCTGGGTGGCTCACAGGGGGGATGGGAGCAGCCAGGGTGAGTGAAGGAGAGAGGTGGGGGAGGACGTGTGGAGGAGATGGTGCGAGGAGAGCCGGAGCTTGAAGAGGCCAGCCCTCATCTGTCATGGTGAGGAGCAGCTGCACGTCATCAGCTGTCACCGCGCTGAACCTCCTCCCAGGTTGCGCTTAGCCCACTTCAGCGCAACCTCTCCAGCGGGGCCAGGAGGTCTCCCCCGAGGCCCAGCAGCAGCTTCCTGTTCTCCGCACAGCACCCCATCGTAATGGCTCCGCAGGATGACGATGGTGCTCCAGGCCCAGTGCCGCGCGCTCTCGCCAATCAAGTCCAGCGCTTGCTGGTTCGGGTTCGCTGGCTTGATCGCCGCGTGCTGTGCCGCCAGGCGCTGGATCGCGGGCGGATAGCGGTCGTTCTGGGCGATGTTGTGGAGGTGGTGCAGGGCTTCAGCAGCCTGTGGAGCGCTCACTTTGGCGGTGAAGAACGGATCCCTCAGACTGCTGGCGGTCCTCCTCCACGCTGTGCTGCAGGCGGTCGCTGCTGCTGCTGCTGCCTTCGCGGCTGCCATCGCGGCTGCTGCTGCCGCTGATGCCGCTGCTGCTGCTGGCCCCGCCCCCGGCGTGGTGCTGGGCGCTGGTTCCAGCTGCGTGGGCTGAGGATGGGGACGCTGGTTCTGGCATACCTGCAGCTGTGGGGGGCGGGGGACCTCTGTTGCGCTCGTGCAGGCGGCGGCGGCCCCGGGTCACCGAGGCGTAGCTGCGCGCCTGGAACCGCTGCGAGGTGCTCTGCCGCGCGGTTCGTCCCAGCCGCATTGCGGGTGGTCCTCCCCAGCGGTGTTGAGGAGGATCCCGCCAACAGGCGTCCTCAGCGCTGGCGCGAGGATCGCGCCATAAGGGGCGCCACGGTGCGTGTGGCGCTGGCGGTCGCCCGGTCGCCAGGCCCGGCGTCTAGCCCGCCCATACCGGACCCTCACCCAGCCAGTCTCCTCCTCCGGATCCCAGTCCCAGGTCATGGAGGCGGAGATCCAGGTAAAATAATTTTTTAAAAAACTAAAACTATTTAAATAAACGAAAACTGACTGTAATAAAAAAAGAAAAAAGAAGCAAAAGCTCGTTTTAAATGCCGTGAGGCACTTTAATACGGAAACTGGCAGCAAACACAGGCAACGCTCGGTTCCGATAAACCTTCGTCAGGCTGTCTGCTGCCGACTGTCCAACGGACAAGAAAAATAACCTTTTATACAAAATAATTTCAAAATTCGAACTAAAAGATACATATATTTACAGTCAGTCGGCGCATAATAGGCCGATCGAACGGAAGCTGCACGTCATCAGGCCAGCAGGGGGGAATTTGGCAGGAGACAGCTGATTTTTGTTTACATCTCGCTGCCTCCCTCTGCTGGCCAAACATTATATTGCATCGGGTGCAGCTTCCGTCCAACAAACATATTTACAGGAAATGAACAATTAACAACATTTACAGGAGAACGACAACAAAAAGGTGATACTATTTACAAAATTCAATATATTCACAATATTTACAATATTTACAAATGTTTTTTTAATGGAATTGGCCGAGTGGCCCTTACACACAATACAAAAAAAGGAAGACAAAAATGCACAATTTACATATTTATATATATACAACATGTTCAGTGATGCACAGTGTTAGGGCTTGGGGGAATTAGGGTCAAAATGGGTGGTTAGGGTTAGCCGTAGGGGTCACAGAGGTTAGGGTAAGGGGAACATGATGGGTAGGGGTCATAAAATGGGGAAAACAGTGCTAATTAGTTAGCCCATTAGCAGTGGCTAATGGCTACGGCTAGGGACCAGGGCTGTGGAATTATAATGGGGACCAGGCAATAATCTGGTCCTGTTTTGTCTTCCACAGGAACAGGACCACCCCCGCGGTCATCACCGAGAGGACAGGACAACGAGGGACAACCCAGGCAGGAGGCACTGGCTGGAAAGGGTTGGGGTTGGGGTTGGGGTCAGGGTTTGGGTTCAGGGTCAAAGGTCAGAGACCCAGAAAGCTCCAGGTCCCCTTCCCTCGACCCCTCACCCTCTTCCCCCTCCCCCCCCGTGTGCACGGGCACGTCCCCGCCGGGAGTCCTCACGCCGAACCACCTCTCGTTCAGACCCTTGGGGATCTGTGTGTCCAGCCTGTGGATCCACAGCCTCTCAGCCCTTCTCCTCTGGGCTGAGGACCAGGCTGGGTTGCATTCCAGCACCAGGGCTGAAAGTGCATCCCAGCCATGGCGGACGAAGTGCTGCACTAAGGGTACATGGGTTCTTTTTTGCTTTTGAATGTTGTATCTATGCTGGGTGAAGCGGGTAAGGAGGCTGTTACCCGTCTCACCCGACATACTGGATTTTACAGATTTGACATGTTATTAAATAAACACAATTTTTTGATTTGGGGTTTCCTGATGGGTCTAATTTGAAAATTGTGTTTTTTGGTTCTGCTTTGTACCCAGTGCAGCTGTTTGAAGAATTCACTCTGACCCTTGACCTTTGGTGTATTCAAAGGTCGTACCTCAGCACGGACGAGGAAATCCCTCAAGTTCTTATTTCTTTTGTAGGCCGCAATTATTCTGTAATTTGGAAGCAAAGACGTGTCGGATTGGAATTTAGTAAAATTCTGCTTGATGTTATACACAAACTGTCCTGCTGAGGAGGAGAATGTGGTGATCAGAGGAATCATTGGAGATGAATCGGGGGGTCTGGACTCAAGGAAGTTCTTTCTGCATGCTCTCAGGAAAGTTCTGGAATATCCTCTCTTACTCAAAGCAGAAAACAGAGTCCTAGTTGCCTCCTCAAAGTCTGTTTTCTGTGAACAAATTCTGTGAAATCTGAGGAGTTGTGATTTTATGAGGCCAGCATAAGTGTGCCTTGGATGATAACTGGTTTTGAATAATAGAGCATGTGTGTTCTGTGGGTTTGAAGAAAACTTTAATATCCAATTTGTGTGTCGTGTCAAAGTTTTCTCCCTTGTAAGTGGTGGTGTCCAGGAAGTCGACCGCTTTAACGCTGGTAGTGGACTTTACAGTGATGGATGGATTATGTGTATTCAGGTGCTGGAGGAATTCCTGGAATTCGGCTTCAGAATGAGTCCAGATCCCCCAGATGTCATCCAGGTACCGGTAGTAGTGCAGAGGGCCTTTACTGCAGGTACTAAGGGCACCAGCCTCCCACTCCGCCATGAAAATGTTGGCGTAGGCCGGCGCAAACTTCTTCCCCATCGCAGTGCCCTTGATTTGGAGAAAGAATTGGCCATCGAATATAAAGTCATTTCTCTTAGATTAATTTCTAATAATTTGATGAGTTCTCGATCTGGCCTCCTCGAATCTGGATATTTCAAAAAAATGTTCTTAATGCAGCCAATTCCTTCATCTATATCAATATTAGTGTACAAACTGTCGATGTCAATAGTAAATAAAATAGAGTCCTGGGGTAGAGAGATTAATTTGATTTTTTCCACAAAATCATAGGTGTCCTTAATATAACTTTGGTGCCGAATTGATAAGGGGTACAGATAGCGATCGATGAACTCTGCCGTGTGGTAGGTTTCGCTACCACAGTCAGAGACGATCGGTCTGCCGGGAGGGATCTCATGTGGCTTGCTCCACTTTTCAGGCTCCTTGTGGATTTTTAGGGAGCAGATAAAACCTCCTGGCCCTCGGCGCAGGGGAGCCACCAGGTAAGTTTTTGTTTCGAATTAATAAATTTCTTTTTCTTCAGGTCATCTAAAATTTGGGTTACAAGGGGGCCGTATCGGTGTAAATTGGGGTGTCTAATTTTTTTATAATATGTTTGGTTGTTCAATTGTTTGTATCCCTCCCACAGATACTGCTCCCTGTCCATTATGACGATGGAGCTGCCCTTATCAGCAGGTTTAATAATAATGTTCTTATTTGAAATTAGTTCTTTTAGTGCTTCAGTTTCATCCGAATTCAAATTTGGTTTAGTTTTAATAAATTTAAATTTGTTGTCCAAATAATCTAGATCTTGGGAAATTAATTTTTTCCACCTCAGGAGGAAGAGAGGTGATTGGAGGAGACCAGTCGGACTCTGGCATGAAAGGCAAATGGGTATCATTAACATTATCAACATCATCTTTATAATAAATGGCCAATTTCAGTCTCCTGTGGTACCTTTGCAGGTCAAAACGCATCTGCATTCTGACCTGCTTCAGGTAAGTTCTCTGCGTGGGGATAAAAGTTAGGCCCTTGGTCAGAAGGGAACACTGTGCATCACTGAGGGTGAAACATTTTGGACAAATTACAAACATTATTATTTACAAGGTGGCAGTGCCCCTCCTTTCCCAGGAAGGCGAGTGCTCTACTCATTTGACCACTTCCAGCCGTAGTGGTTGGAACATCCTGGCTGCGGTGGACGGGGTCCAGTGGACGTTGTCCCCGGCAACGGTGAAGTCCCGTCTATCAAGCGCAGGTATGTTGCGGCTCAAACGCATAATCTCCCTGTTCACGAGGGCCAGGGTCACCTGCTGGGAGTGGGGAAGCGCCAGGGAGTAGTTCACAGCAGGGACAAAGATCTCTGCCTGTGGGCACTTCTCCCCGGCTGCTTCCAGGGACGCCTTATCTCCTGCACGACCGCTGCCTTCACCCTGGGCCCTGTGGTTGATTCCCACCGAGAGAATCAGCCGCCAACCTGGCTGAAACACCTCGGCTTTATTAAAACAGGTGGCCAGGCGACCCCACTTGGCCCCAGGGGAAGCTGATGACCTGCAGGTCCGGGGTTATTAACAGGTGGGAACGCCCACACAGAGTCGTCACCAACACAATTTTTTTTTGCAAGGTCGAGACCAGTTCTCTAATTTATTTGAGGTTCCACCTGGTAGGAGCGCGATGACCTGCGTACAGCTGGGCGGAGAGGCGCCGGTCTGGACGGGGCGGCGGCGGAGTCCTCATCAGGCTCTTGGAGGAGGCTCCTGAAGAGCCTCCGCTGCAGCTGCCCTGAAGACGGTGGCGCAGTAGCTGGCCCTCCTCGGGAAGAGGATTGCCTCGACTGGCTCTGGAGAGTCAGACCGACCTCAGGAGCCGGAGGCATGGCCGAGGCCCTCTCATTCTCCAGCTCCTCCTGAAATGAGTTGAAGAGCAGCTCCTCTCTGTAGCAGGCCGCATCCTCAGGTGCCGGAGGAGAGGGAGGAGGGTGACGCTGGCTTCCTGAGAGCCAGGAGGCGGAGGCGCTCCCTGTAAGCCGGAGGTGGAGGAGGAGGAGCGCTGGGCACGGGCCTCTCCTGAGCGCTGAGGAAGCGGAGCGGCACCAGCCGGAGGTGGAGGAGCTCTGTCGTCTCTCCTCGCCATCGGGAGCCGGCGGTGTCCAAGCCGCCATGCAGGGCCATCATGGTGGCTGACGTGGGTCATGGCCGGCCGTGCAGGTGGAGGAGGATCAGTCGGGGAGCTCCTGAGCTAGTTTGTGGACAGAGGGGGCGGGTCCTCCATATCTCCGCTGGCCTCTCAACTGGTCTCATGTTTCTGGGTGGCTCAGGGACATGTTGTAAGAGGAGAGTGTAAGGAGAGAGGTGTGGGGGAGGAGATCGTGGGGTGGAGGAGATGTAAGAGGAGGGAGCCTGAGCTGAAGAGGCCAGTTCTCATTCCAGCCAGTGGTGGAGGAGTGCTGCACGCTATCAGCTGCCACCGCATGCAGTCCCCTCCCCAGGTTGGGCGCTTAGCCCACTTCAGCGCAACCTCCAGCGGCCAGGAGGTCTCCCGAGCCCAGCAGCAGCTTCCTTGTTCTCCGCTTAAAAAGCACCCCATCGTAGCTGGCTCGCGAGGATGACGATGGTGCTCCAGGCCCAGTGCCTGCCTCACAATCAAGTCCAGCGCTTGTTGAGTTCGCTCGCGTAGCTTGATCAGCCAAAGCCAGGTTGTCCGCCAGGCTGGATCGCTGGGCGATAGCGTCGCCTCTGGGCGATGTTGTGGAGGTGGTGCTTTCAGCAGCCTGTGGAGCGCTCACTTTGGCGGTGAATGATCCTCAGACTGCTGGCGGTCCTCACTCTCCACGCGCAGCGGCAGGCGGTCGCTGCTGCTGCTGCCTTCGCGCTGCCATCGCGGCTGCTGCTGCCGCTGATGCCGGCCAGCTGCGGGCCCCGCCCCCGTAAGCTGGGCGCGGTTCCAGCTGCGTGGGCGAGGATGGGTGGACGCGGTCTGGCATACCTGCAGCTGTGGGGGCGGGGACCCTGTTGCGGCTCGGGGCATGGCGGGCGCGGCCTTGTCACTGAGGCGTAGCCGGCGCGCCTGGAACTGCCATGAGGCCTGCCGCGCGGTCTGCCCCCAGCCAGAGCGGTGTGGTCCTCCCCTCCCCAGCGTTGAGGATCCTGCCAACATGCCTTCCTATGCTGGCGCGGGAGGATCGCGTTGGCTAAGGGGCGCCACGGTGCGTGTGGCGCCATGGCACCGAAGGTCGCCAGGCCCGGCGCCTAGCCCGCCCATACTGGACCCTCACCCAGCCAGTCTCTCCTCCGGATCCCAGTCCCAGGTCATGGAGGCGGAGATCCAGGTAAAATAATTTTTTTAAAAAACTAAAACTATTTAAATAAACGAAAAACTGACTGTAATAAAAAAAGAAAAAAGAAGCAAAAGCTCGTTTTAAATGCCGTGAGGCACTTTAATACGGAAACTGGCAGCAAACACAGGCAACGCTTCGGTTCCGATAAACCTTCGTCAGGCTGTCTGCTGCCGACTGTCCAACGGACAAGAAAAATAACCTTTATACAAAATAATTTCCAAAAATTCGAACTAAAAGATACATATATTTACAGTCAGTCGGCGCATAATAGGCCGATCGAACGGAAGCTGCACGTCATCAGGCCAGCAGGGGGAATTTGGCAGAGACAGCTGATTTTTTGTTTACATCTCGCTGCCTCCCTCTGCTGGCCAAACATTATATTGCATCGGGTGCAGCTTCCGTCCAACAAACATATTTACAGGAAATGAACAATTAACAACATTTACAGGAGAACGACAACAAAAAGGTGATACTATTTACAAAATTCAATATATTCACAATATTTACAATATTTACAAATGTTTTTTAATGGAATTGGCCGAGTGGCCCTTACACACAATACAAAAAAGGAAGACAAAAATGCACAATTTACATATTTATATATATACAACATGTTCAGTGATGCACAGTGTTAGGGCTTGGGGGAATTAGGGTCAAAATGGGTGGTTAGGGTTAGCCGTAGGGGTCACAGAGGTTAGGGTAAGGGGAACATGATGGGTAGGGGTCATAAAATGGGGAAAACAGTGCTAATTAGTTAGCCCATTAGCAGTGGCTAATGGCTACGGCTAGGACCAGGGCTGTGGAATTATAATGGGGACCAGGTGCACAATCTGGTCCTGTTTTGTCTTCCACAGGAACAGGACCACCCCCGCGGTCATCACCGAGAGAACAGGACAACGAGGGACAACCCAGGCAGGAGGCACGGGCTGGAAAGGGCTGGGTTGGGGTTGGGGTCAGTTTGGTTCAGGGTCAAAGGTCAGAGACCCAGAAAGCTCCAGGTCCCTTCCTCGACCCTCACCCTCTTCCTCCCCGTGTGCACGGGCACGCCCCGCCGGGAGTCCTCACGCCGAACCCACCTCTCGTTCAGACCCTTGGGGATCTGTGTGTCCAGCCTGTGGATCCACAGCCTCTCAGCCCTTCTCCTCTGGGCTGAGGACCAGGCTGGGTTGCATTCCAGCACCAGGGAGGCTGAAAGTGCATCCCAGCCATGGCGGACGAAGTGCTGCACTAAGGGTACATGGGTTCTTTTTTGCTTTTGAATGTTGTGATCTATGCTGGGTGAAGCGGGTAAGGAGGCTGTTACCCGTCTCACCGACATACTGGATTTACAGATTTGACATGTTATTAAATAAACACAATTTTTTGATTTGGGGTTTCCTGATGGGTCTAATTTGAAAATTGTGTTTTTGGTTCTGCTTTGTACCCAGTGCAGCTGTTTGAAGAATTCACTCTGACCCTTGACCTTGGTGTATTCAAAGGTCGTACTCAGCACGGACGAGGAAATCCCTCAAGTTCTTATTTCTTTGTAGGCCGCAATTATTCTGTAATTTGGAAGCAAAGACGTGTCAGATTGGAATTTAGTAAAAATTCTGCTTGATGTTATACACAAACTGTCCTGCTGAGGAGGAGAATGAGGTGATCAGAGGAATCATTGGAGATGAATCGGGGAGCCTGGACACAAGGAAGTTCTTTCTGCATGCCCTCAAGAAAGATCTGGAATATCCTCTTACTCAAGAGCAGAAAACAGAATCCTAGTTGCCTCCTCAAAGTCTGTTTTCTGTGAACAAATTCTGTGAAATCTGAGGAGTTGTGATTTTATGAGGCCAGCATAAGTGTGCCTTGGATGATAACTGGTTTTGAATAATAGAGCATGTGTGTTCAGTGGGTTTGAAGAAAACTTTAATATCCAATTTGTGTGTCGTGTCAAAGTTTTCTCCCTTGTAAGTGGTGGTGTCCAGGGAAGTCGCACCGCTTTAACGCTGGTAGTGGACTTTACAGTGATGGATGGATTATGTGTATTCAGGTGCTGGAGGAATTCCTGGAATTCGGCTTCAGAATGAGTCCAGACCCCCCAGATGTCATCCAGGTACCGGTAGTAGTGCAGAGGGCCTTTACTGCAGGTACTAAGGGCACCAGCCTCCCACTCCGCCATGAAAATGTTGGCGTAGGCCGGCGCAAACTTCTTCCCCATCGCAGTGCCCTTGATTTGGAGAAAGAATTGGCCATCGAATATAAAGTCATTTCTCTTCAGGTTAATTTCTAATAATTTGATGAGTTCTCGATCTGGCCTCCTCGAATCTGGATATTTCAAAAAATGTTCTTAATGCAGCCAATTCCTTCATCTATATCAATATTAGTGTACAAACTGTCGATGTCAATAGTAAATAAAATAGAGTCCTGGGGTAGAGAGATTAATTTGATTTTTTTCCACAAAATCATAGGTGTCCTTAATATAACTTTGGTGCCGAATTGATATAGGGGTACAGATAGCGATCGATGAACTCTGCCGTGTGGTAGGTTTCGCTACCACAGTCAGAGACGCATCGGTCTGCCGGGAGGGATCTCATGTGGCTTGCTCCACTTTTTCAGGCTCCTTGTGGATTTTTGGGAGCAGATAAAACCTCCTGGCCCTCGGCGCAGGGGAGCCACTCAGGTAAGTTTTTTGTTTCAATTAATAAATTTCTTTTTCTTCAGGTCATCTAAAATTTGGGTTACAAGTAAATGATCGGTGTAAATTGGGGTGTCTAATTTTTTATAATATGTTTGGTTGTTCAATTGTTTGTATCCCTCCCACAGATACTGCTCCCTGTCCATTATGACGATGGAGCTGCCCTTATCAGCAGGTTTAATAATAATGTTCTTATTTGAAATTAGTTCTTTTAGTGCTTCAGTTTCATCCGAATTCAAATTTGGTTTAGTTTTAATAAATTTAAATTTGTTGTCCAAATAATCTAGATCTTGGGAAATTAATTTTTCCACCTCAGGAGGAAGAGAGGTGATTGGAGGAGACCAGTCGGACTCTGGCATGAAAGGCAAATGGGTATCATTAACATTATCAACATCATCTTTATAATAAATGGCCAATTTCAGTCTCCTGTGGTACCTTTGCAGGTCAAAACGCATCTGCATTCTGACCTGCTTCAGGTAAGTTCTCTGCGTGGGGATAAAAGTTAGGCCCTTGGTCAGAAGGGAACACTGTGCATCACTGAGGGTGAAACATTTTGACAAATTACAAACATTATTATTTACAAGGTGGCAGTGCCCCTCCTTCCCAGGAAGGCTAGTGGGGCTGCCTAATTTAACCACTCAGCCCAGTGGTTGAACATCCTGGCTGCGGTGGACGGGGTCCAGTGGACGTTGTCCCCGGCAACGGTGAAGTCCCGTCTATCAAGCGCAGGTATGTTGCGGCTCAAACGCATAATCTCCCTGTTCACGAGGGCCAGGGTCACCTGCTGGGAGTGGGGAAGCGCCAGGGAGTAGTTCACAGCAGGGACAAAGATCTCTGCCTGTGGGCACTTCTCCCCGGCTGCTTCCAGGGCCGCCTTCATCTCCCGCACGACCGCTGCCTTCTCACCCTGGGCCCTGTGGTTGATTCCCACCGAGAGAATCAGCCGCTCAACCTGGCTAAACACCTCGGCTTTATTAAACAGGTGGGTCAGGTGACCCCACTTGGCCCCAGGGAAGCTGATGACCTGCAGGTCCGGGTTATTAACAGGTGGGAACCTGCCCACATTAGAGTCACCAACAATAACAATTTTTTTGGTAAGGTCGAGTGACCAGTTCTCTAATTTATTTGAGGTTCCCACCTGGTGAGGAGCGCGGATGACCTGCGACAGCTGCGGAGAGGCGTCGGTCTGGACGGCGGCGGCGGAGTCCTCATCAGGCTCTTGGAGGAGGCTCCTGAAGAAGAGCCTCCGCTGCAGGCTGCCCTGAAGACGGTGGCGCAGTGTAGCCGTCCTCGGGCGCAGAGACGTTCCCTCGACCAGCTCTGGAGAGTCGGGGGACCGACCAGGAGCCGGAGAGGCTGTGGCCGAGGCCCTCTCATTCTCCAGCTCCTCCTGAATGAGGCTGAAGAGCAGCTCCTCCTCTGTGGCAGGGGCTGCTGCCATCTCAGGTTGAGGAGAGGGAGGAGTGTGGTGACGCTGGCTTCCTGAGAGCCGAGGAGGCGGAGTGGCGTCCTCAGCCGGAGGTGGAGGAGGAGGAGCGCGGCGACGCTGGCTTCCTGAGCGCTGAGGAAGCGGAGTGGCGTCCTCAGCCGGAGGTGGAGGAGCCTCTGTCGTCTCCTCCTCGCCATCGGGAGCCGGCGGTGTCCAGCCGCCATGCAGGGGGTCAGTCATGGTGGCTGACGTGGCCATGGCCGGCCGTGCAGGTGGAGGAGGATCAGTCGGGGAGCCCTGGAGCGAGTTTGGTGGACAGAGGGGGGCGGGTCCTCCCGATACCTCCGCCGAGTTCTCAACCTGGTCCTGCTGCTCTGGGTGGCCTACAGGGGGATGGGAGCAGCCAGGTGAGGAGTGTAAAGGAGAGAGAGGTGAGACGGGGGTGGGAGGAGATGGTGGGGGAGGAGAGCCGGAGCTGAAGAGGCCAGCCTCATCTGTCATGGTGAGAGCAGCTGCACGTCATCAGCTGTCACCGCGTGAACCTCCTCCCAGGCTGCGCTTAGCCCACTTCAGCGAACCTCCAGCGGGGCCAGGAGGTCTCCCCGAGGCCCAGCAGCAGCTTCCTGTTCTCCGCCGTCAGCACCCCATCGTAATGGCTCCGCAGGATGACGATGGTGCTCCAGGCCCAGTGCGCCGTCGCTCCCGCAATCAAGTCCAGCGCTTGCTGCCTGGTTCGCTGGCTTGATCGCCGCTGCCAGGCTGTCCGCCAGGCGCTGGATCGCGCGGATAGCGGTCGGTCCTGGGCGAGCAAGTTGTGGAGGTGGCGCAGGGCTTTCAGCAGCCCGTGGAGCGCCTCACTTTGGCGGTGAAGACCGGATCCTCAGACCGCCGCGTCCTCTCTCCACGCTGTGCTGCAGGCGGTCGCTGCTGCTGCTGCTGCCTCGCGGCTGCCATCGCGGCTGCTGCTGCCGCTGGATGCCGCTTGCTGCTGCTGGCCCCGTCTCCCCGCGGCGCTGACGCCGTTCCAGGCTGCGTGCGAGGATGGGGACGCTGGTTCTGCATACCTGCAGCTGTGGGGGCGGGGACCTCTGTTGCGGCTCGGGCGGCGGCGGCGGGTCACCGAGGCGTAGCTGCGCGCTCTGGAACCGCTAGTGAGGTGCTCTGCCGCGCGGTTCGTCCCAGCCGCGACATGGCGGTGGTCCTCCTCCCCAGCGGTGCTGGAGGAGGATCCCGGCCAACAGGCGTCTTCCTAGGCGCTGGCGCGAGGATCGCGTTACAAGGGGCGCCACGGTGCGTGGCGCTGGGCGGTCGTCCGTCGCCAGGCCCGGAGCGCCACTGGCCCGCCTACACCGACCTCACCCAGCCGCTCTTTCCTCCTCCGGATCCCAAGTCCCAGGTCATGGAGGCGGAGATCCAGGTAAAATAATAAAAAACTAAAACTATTTAAATGAAACGAAAAACTGAGACTGTAATAAAAAAAGAAAGAAGCAAAAGCTCAGCTTTAAATGCCGTGGAGGCACTTTCATCACCGAAACTGGCAGCAAACACAGGCAACGCTTTCAGGGTTCCGATAAACCTTCACAGGCTGTCTGCTGCCGACTCGTCCAACGGACAAGAAAAATAACCTTATATACAAAATAATTTCAAAATTCGAACCAAAAGATGTTACTATAGCTGCCAGCCAGTCGCTTATTAATAGCCGCATCGAACGGAAGCTGCACGCGTCATCAGGCCAGCAGGGGGAATTTGCAGGAGACAGCTGATTTGTTTACATCTCGCTGCCTCCCTCTGCTGGCCAAACATTATATTGCATCGGGTGCAGCTTCCGTCCAACAAACATATTTACAGGAAATGAACAATTAACAACATTTACAGGAGAACGACAACAAAAAGGTGATACTATTTACAAAATTCAATATATTCACAATATTTACACATTTCTTACAAATGTTTTTAATGGAATTGCGTAGTGGCCCTTACACACAATACAGGAAGACAAAATGCACAATTCTACATATTTATATATATACAACATGTTCAAAGTGATGCACAGTGTTAGGGCTTGGGGGAATGAGGGTCAAAATGGGTGGTTAGGGTTAGCCGTAGGTCACAGAGGTTAGGTAAGTGGGAACATGATGGGTAGGGGTCATAGGAAATTGGGGAAAATTGAGTGTTGATTAGGTTAGCCTCATTTTCTGAAGCGAAAGTGGCTAATGGCCACGGCTTGAGGACCAGGGCTGTGAAATTTATACTCGCGGGACTAGGCAATAATCTCGGTCCCTTGTTTCGGAAGTTCTTCCTACGGTGGGAACTAGGACCACGCGCGCGGTCATCACCGAGAGTACAGGGACAACGAGGGACAAACTCCAGGCAGGAGGCACTGGCTGGAAAGGGTTAGCTGGGGTTGGGGTCAGTTTGGGTTCAGGGTCAAAGGGTCAGAGACCCAGAAAGCTCCAGGTCCCCTTCCCTCGACCCCCTCACCCTCTTCCCCTCCCCCGTGTGCACGGGCATCGCTCCCGCCGGGGAGTCCTCACGCCGAACCTACCTCTGCTCAGACCCTTGGGGATTCGTTGTGTGTCCAGCCTGTGGATCCACACCTCTCAGCCCTTCTCCTCTGGGCTGAGGACCAGGCGGGTTGCATTCCAGCACCAGGGCTGAAAGTGCATCCCAGCCATGGCGGACGAAGTGCTGCACTAAGGGTACATGGGTCCTTTTTGCTTTTGAATGTTGTATCTATGCTGGGTGAAACGGGTAAGGAGGCTGTTACCCGTCTCACCGACATACTGGATTTTACAGATTTGACATGTTATTAAATAAACACAATTTTTTGATTTGGGGTTTCCTGATGGGTCTAATTTGAAAATTGTGTTTTTGGTTCTGCTTTGTACCCAGTGCAGCTGTTTGAAGAATTCACTCTGACCCTTGACCTTTGGTGTATTCAAAGGTCGTACCTCAGCACGGACGAGGAAATCCCTCAAGTTCTTATTTCTTTTGTAGGCCGCAATTATTCTGTAATTTGGAAGCAAAGACGTGTCAGATTGGAATTTAGTAAAATTCTGCTTGATGTTATACACAAACTGTCCTGCTGAGGAGGAGAATGTGGTGATCAGAGGAATCATTGGAGATGAATCGGGGGTCTGGACTCAAGGAAGTTCTTTCTGCATGCTCTCAGGAAAGTTCTGGAATATCCTCTCTTACTCAAAGCAGAAAACAGAGTCCTAGTTGCCTCCTCAAAGTCTGTTTTCTGTGAACAAATTCTGTGAAATCTGAGGAGTTGTGATTTTATGAGGCCAGCATAAGTGTGCCTTGGATGGTAACTGGTTTTGAATAATAGAGCATGTGTGTCTGTGGGTTTGAAGAAAACTTTAATATCCAATTTGTGTGTCGTGTCAAAGTTTTCTCCCTTGTAAGTGGTGGTGTCCAGGAAGTCGACCGCTTTAACGCTGGTAGTGGACTTTACAGTGATGGATGGATTATGTGTATTCAGGTGCTGGAGGAATTCCTGGAATTCGGCTTCAGAATGAGTCCAGACCCCCCAGATGTCATCCAGGTACCGGTAGTAGTGCAGAGGGCCTTTACTGCAGGTACTAAGGGCACCAGCCTCCCACTCCGCCATGAAAATGTTGGCGTAGGCCGGCGCAAACTTCTTCCCCATCGCAGTGCCCTTGATTTGGAGAAAGAATTGGCCATCGAATATAAAGTCATTTCTCTTCAGATTAATTTCTAATAATTTGATGAGTTCTCGATCTGGCCTCCCTCGAATCTGGATATTTCAAAAA
>CAKLNU010000867.1:0-36355 GCA_922788865.1 Poeciliopsis turneri
TCATCATTAGTATATTTCTATCCAAAATAACTGCATTAACAATCTGTGTCCTTACAGAGCTTTGTTGGAGGCTTTAACCACTGGCAGCAGCCTCAGAAGAACCTCCTCTGAAGCAGAGTATTTCTTCAGGTCAAACACATCCAGATCTTTTCCTGATGACACTAAGATGAAACCCAGAGCTGACCACTGAGCAGGAGACAGTTTATCTGTGGAGAGACTTCCTGAACTCAGAGACTGTTGGATCTCCTCCACTAGAGAACGATCATTCAGTTCATTCAGACAGTGGAACAGATTGATGCTTTTCTCTGCAGACACATTTTTATTAATCTTCTTCTTGATGTACTGAACTGTTTCCTGATTGGTCTGTGAGCTACTTCCTGTCTTTGTCAGCAGACCTTGTAGGAGTCTCTGATTGGTCTGCAGTGAAAGTCCCAGGAGGAAGCGGAGGAACAAGTCCAGGTGTCCATTTGGACTCTGTAAGGCCTGGTCAACAGCTCCCTGATGGAGAGACTTTAGTTTAAGTTTATTAAATAATGAAGATTTCTTAGATGTTTGTTTTTCTCCCATCAAGTTGATGCCAGAGTTAACTGAAGCACGATGAACATGAAGAGCAGCCAGAAACTCCTGAACACTCAGATGGACGAAGCAGAACACCTTGTCCTGGTACAGACCTCTCTCCTCTTTAAAGATCTGTGTGAACACTCCTGAGTACACTGAGGCTGCTCTGATATCGATGCCACACTCTGTCAGGTCTGATTCATAGAAGATCAGGTTTCCTTTCTGCAGCTGATCAAAAGCCAGTTTTCCCAGAGACTCAATCATCTTCCTGCTCTCTGGACTCCAGTGTGGATCTGTTTCAGCTCCTCCTTCTACTACTTGAGCTTCTTCACTTTGGTCTGAACCACCAGGAAGTGGATGTACATCTCAGTCAGGGTTCTGGGCAGCTCTCCTCCCTCTCTGGTCTCCAACACATCCTCCAGAACTGTAGCAGTGATCCAGCAGAAGACTGGGATGTGGCACATGATGTGCCACATCATGTGCCACATCATGATGTGGCACATGATGTGACACATCTGGTCTTCCACATGATGTCTTCATGTGGGAGATGATCCTGCTGGCCTGTTTCTTATCTCTGAATCTCTTCCTGAAGTACTCCTCCTTCTGAGGGTCATTGAACCCTCTGACCTCTGTCACCATGCCAACACACTGAGGAGGGATCTGATTGGCTGCTGCAGGTCGTGTGGTTATCCAGAGGAGAGCAGAGGGAAGCAGTTTCCCCCTGATGAGGTTTGTCAGCAGAACATCCACTGAGGTGGACTCTGTAGCATCAGTCAGGATCTCCTTGTTGTGGAAGTCCAGTGGAAGTCGACTCTCATCCAGGCCATCAAAGATGAACAGAACCTGGAAGTGTTCAAAGCTGCAGATTTCTTTGGTTTCACTAAAGAAGTGATGAACAAGTTCCACCAAGCTGAACTTTTTCTCTTTCAGCACATTCAGCTCTCTGAAAGTGAATGGAAATATGAACTCGATGTTCTGGTGGGCTTTGTCTTCAGCCCAGTCCAGAGTGAACTTCTGTGTTAGGACTGTTTTCCCAATGCCAGCCACTCCCTTTGTCATCACTGTTCTGATTGGTTGATCTCTTCCAGGTGGGACTTTAAAGATGTCTTCTTGTCTGACTGTTGTTTCTGGTCTGTGTGGTTTCCTGGATGCTGTTTCAATCTGTCTGACCTCATGTTCATCATTGACCTCTCCAGTCCCTCCCTCTGTGATGTAGAGCTCTGTGTAGATCTGGTTCAGAAGGGTTGGACTTCCTGCTTTAGCAATCCCCTCAAACACAGACTGGAACTTCTTCTTCAGACCAGATTTAAGTTTGTGATGACAAACTGCAGCAAGCTGTTCTAAAATAAGACAAAAACTAAAGTCAAAAACTAGATAAAATTACATTCTCAAGATGTTTTGCATAAATGTGATTCCATCTCTTCAAATTTCAGCAAATGTGTAATTTATCTATCAAATCAAATCTCTTTAGAAATCCTCTTACTGCTCTGCAAATGGTCAACCAGCTCCTCCTGCTTCATCCCTCCTCAGGAAGTTCAGTGTGATCTTCATCACTGCCTCTCTGCTGCTCCTCCTCTGCTCTTCATCATCACCTTCCAACACCTCATCATCTCTCTGACTCTCTGAATGTTCTGGGTAATCTGGACTCAGAACCTTCTGGATCTTCTTCAGTTCTTTCTTCACAAAAGTGACAATGTTGTCCTCCAGCAGCTGGAACAGAATAATAGATGAAGGAAACATCAGAGTGAAATCATGGAGCCAAACACCAGATGGATGTTGGACAGACTGACAGTCCTCTGGTCTACAAAGTGCAGCATGAAGGTGACTTTGAGCAGAACTCATGGAAAAGTTGTTGTTCATATACAGACCATAAATATGGAGTCCAGTTGTGTTTGATCCTGCTGGGCAGATGGACCCCTGGGAACCTCTGAGCTCTGCTGGTCCACTCTGTGGAGGAACCAGGAACAATTAGGAAGTCAGGAAATATTCATCCAGCAGTATTCACAGAGGAAATCACCAGGAGTTTCACATTAAAAGTCCTTAATATAGAACAACAGAGCATCACATGAACACAATTTAAAGTTAGAAAGAGGAAGATGATCTACACTGATGAATACCAGTAACACCAGAATAATCCAGTAGCTGTTTTTAAAAAGGTGATTTTGAACTTGGATTTCAAACAGTCCAGAGTCCTTTCAGCAGGTCTGATGCTGGTGGAGACAGTTTCCCAGAGCTTGGGGACAGTGGAAGTGAAGGCTCTGTCCACACTGGTCTTCAGGACAGTGTGGGACATCCATCAGGTTCTGATGACTAGATCTGAGGTGATGTGGACATGGAGGAGGTCTGAAATATGTGGGTGTGTCCATGTGGGATCCTCTCCTGGATGTTATAGTGGGGATTTTAAAATGGATCCTGTGGATCCCTGGAAGCCAGTGAGCTCACATTGTATCTGTTCACACAGAGACAATCAGAAGGTCCATGAAGTGATATCTGGATGTGAGCAGTGAACCAGGTGATCTAAGTAGTTGTAAAGATTTAATGTTCCTACTGATCCTATCAATATTTTCCTGATCATTGATCCTCCTGAATAATGTCCAGCCTTCTTTAAAGAGCAGAAAGTTTTGTTTCTGAGACCAACATGTTGGTTTAAATGACTGAGAGAACAGTTTGGTGATCTTAGTGTTGAGCTCTGACATGGAGCAGAACCAGGAATCATTTCCACTCTGACCATCCAAGGAGGATCTGATGGAGCTTCAATCAGAACCAGATGGTCCGTTAGAGAACATCTGGTTCTGAATGCGAGTCACAGGAGACATTATTTAGTTTTATGGTAGAAATGGAAGATAATACACTGTGTTGGATGTTAAATCTCAGAGATGCAACTAGAATCATAAAATGAATTCATAGAAAGTTTTTCTTTCAGCATTAATTTGTGTTTAATTGGACTTAGAGTCCAATCCAAATATAAACTTGGAAATTGAATATACTTCTGCCTTTTTGTTTCTGTGCTAATATTAGTATTTTATTAAATAAATGAGTCTGTTTCATTTGGAAAATTAAAACTGATGCAAAACAGAAGAAAATGCAGTTAAATGTTTGTGGCTCAAAGGTCATATCAACATGATAGTTTATGTGTCTTGATTGAAAAGTGAGTTCATTATGGGTCATTTTTGTTCCTGTTATTCATCAGCAGTAATTGGGTGATTCTCTGAATTTGGTACATTTTGGAGTCTCAGATTACTTAAAAATATACCACAAAAATTGTGTTTTGAGCACTGAATCTACTGAAGGACTCTTTAAACCTCCAAGAAAACATGTCTTCCCACCTTATTCATGAAATCCCAAACAGTTTTACAAATTTCTTTGTTACTTAGGTTGCTTTAAATTCAACCCCGAAATCGGACAATTTCATTCCTCTGTGAGTAAAACGCTACAACAAAATTATACTAATTCTCTTAGATGACCTTTCCCTTGATTAAAATCACTAAATATAAGTATATTTTTATTTCATTCTGAATCATAATAATTATACTGATAGGTAGAATATGCCAACTTGATTTAAAATCACTTTTCATAAATCATAAAAATATTATTTAAAATAAACATATCAGGCTTTTTATGTTTTTGAATCATTCTTTAAACTTTGCATACAGTCCAACAAATATTAGTCTAATATTTGATGTTATCATAAAAAAATATAACAATGTATCAAGTAACGCGTTTGAACTCATTGTAACAGTTGACCAGCCTGTAATGGAGTTGAAGATTTTCACTAAACAAGAAATTAATGTGTTTCAAAGGCCATTCTTTACTTTTCCTAAACAATAATAAATATCATTTACATGCCTAATGTTGTTGAAAGGTTGAGCTTAACAAAGACGATATTTGGATGAAAAAATAATCAAATATAGGAAAGAAACTATATTAACACTTTAATCTCTTTACAGTGTGAGCAGGAAAATACTGAAGTGATGTCACTTCCAGGATGCAGAGGAAATTGGACTGAGCCATTATTTATAAAAAAGGAGGGATTGGTTTGCTGTTACAGTGTTAAACAAAAGTGGAAGGACATGATTAAAAAGTGCTATTATATAAATAATTCATATTTTTCCTCACATTTCTTTTCTTTGGGTTAAAGTAAATCTAAAATGTTTAAAATGGTACAAATAACTGCAATTACTGGCTATTTTTTATATTTAGTGAAAATGTAACATTGGTCAGTTTTTAGCTTAACTGTGGAAATGGTAAATAATCCACCATGTTGGATGATGTTTGAACCACAGAGATGAAACTGGAATCAAAAAATTAATTCATAAAAGCTTTTTTCTTTCAGCATTACTCTGGAAAATAAATTAAATTTAGATTTAGAGAACAATCCAAATACCAATTTATAAATTAAACTCACTTCTGCCTTTTGTGTTTGTGTGTTAAATTAATATTGGATGGCCACAATAACAGATATAAACTGAACAGTTACAGCAGTTAGAAACAGCTCACCTCTCTGATGGTGGAGATCCAGGAGATTTAAAGTTAATGATCTCATCCTTTGACCTGTTGCTCTTAAAGGACACACAGCTGGGTTCTGGTTCTGGTTCTGGTTTGAGTCTCTGATGGATCCTGACAGAAACATGATGATTAAAACTTAATCAGCAAAGAGGAGCAGCAGCAGCTTCATCACCACGTCTGTTCTGGCCTGATATAGTGAACGCTGTGTGAAAAGGGCTGTGGACAGTTAGAGATGGTGACCTCACCTCTGACCTTTGCTCTGGCTCTCATCTTCCCCACACAGAGTGGTTTTAGAGGGAGGGACTCCCTCCTCTCTGTCCTCACACTGATCCATGCTGCTGAATCCACATCAGCTCACACACACTTTCTACCTTCACCTGCAGAGGAAACACACATCATTCATCTGCACATCAACTCTGATCATCCTTTACATCATTAGTGCTGGAAAAAGATCAGCTGCTCCTCCTCTGATTGGCTCTTCTTCTCTGCTTCATATCAGTGTCAGGTGAATGCAGTCAGACAGCAGAGAGGCAGAGGAAGCTGCCATCAGCTGCTGCACTTCTACTATCAGTCCACTAGATGGAGACATGGAGCAACATTTACATTCACTGATTCAACCTGAACAGGAAGTATTTTAGTTAGTTAATTATTAAACTTGCAAGTGGATTATCTCTCATCAAAGTTCAACTATTTAATCATCTGACTGAATCAAAGACATTTTAATAATAATATTTCAATTTGAAACAAAGCAGCAAGAAACTGTTGTGTTTGACATTAATAGTTAGTCTGGAGTTTGATTCCTGGAAATAAAATGATGAATTAATTTGTTTAGAGAATAAAATAAAGAAACATCAAGCTTTCATCATGTTTTTCTTCCATTTATCAATAATCTAATAATCCTGTAGATCAGCTTTCAAACAGCAGAGATGAAACTTTGAGCTGAATTTAAAAGTGAACATTTTCTCTAAATGTCAGAACAGAAACAAGTAGAAAAGTTTCTGTAGATAAACTTCAAGTAGAAACAAAACAGACTTACAGTTTGTTCAAACTGTCCAAAGAGTTGAAGACGAACATCTGAACAACAGACCAAAACCCAGCAGAACCGCAGGAGAACCAGACTAATGCCACACCTGTACAGAGACCAACAGAACTGGACTTTTACCTGAACAACAAGAGTTCAAAGTCAAAGTGTTATAAATGTTGCATCAGTGATTATATGACGGCTCACCTGGTTTGTAGTTTCTTCTTTCAGAGCAGCAGAAGGTTTGCTGTAAAATCAGAGGCAGGTTGATGAATCTTCATGAGACAGGAGAGAAGTTCTGATGAAAATGTTTCATGATGGAGTCATGAGGAGAAAAGAGTCCAGAGAAAAGAGCAGCTGGTTGATTCCTGCTGCAGTAACTGGTCAGAATATAAATGCAAACAGGAAATAATCAGAAAAACTAAACTATAATCCTTAACATCACCACACTACTGCAGCTGGAACCACACATTGTTCTAATGCAGATTCTTCCTAAAGCTCCTATATAATCATTGATCATGATGTTAGTGTGGTGAGCAGAGTGAGGACAGTCTCTGGTGCAAACCAGGATCAGCTGAGGAGGTTCTGCTGATCCAGGTTGAAACCCTGATTTCATTTCAATCATCAACCTGAATTTAAAGTCAGAGTCAGATCAAGCAGCAGAGAGGTGGCAGCTTGTTCCAGACTCATTATTTACACATGCAGCTGTTTTCCAGCTGTTCTCCTCCACAGCTGGAGGGAGGGGGGATGTTTGGAGGAGAGAACCTGAACATTCAACCTCCAGGTTTTACAGCTGGAACAACGACACAGATGAAACCAGTGACTCCTGAAAAATGGGATGTTTGGATCTGAGCAGGTCTGCAGATTCACTGACTGGGATTTATTCAGAAAATGTGTCAGAGCTGAGAAGAGCTGAGCTTCTTTAGACTGAATGCAGGGAAACCTTCACTCCTCCATTCAGTGATGTTCAGGCTCTGAACTTTACAAACTAAAATCAGTTGGAAACATCAGGAATTTTGTCCACTAATAATAAAACCAAACACTGCTGTTAATTGAGTAAAGTCACCATCTTGTATTTTAAAAATTGTTGCTCTTTTTAACAAATCAAACTGATTAGAATTTTTATTTTGGAGCAACAACCATTAGTTTAATTTATTAATTATGTTATTATCAAACTAATATAAACTAAACCTGATGTATGGAGGAACAAACATGCCTCAGTCAAGATAATCACCATTTATATCATAATTATTGCCAGAACCACATTAGCTAACAAAGCTAACATCTTATGTTCCACAAATGTAAAGATTGTAATTTATAGATTAATAATATCTATAAAATTATATATTTATGTTTTATTTGCTATAACAGAGTTTTAGGGCCACAGTTTGTCTGTTTGGTGGTAAAATTATTCCAAGTTAATCTGCTGATCATGTTACATTAAATGCTTGTGAACTCTCATCAACAGAACCTGTTTGGGTCAAACACACAAGGTTGGAAGTTGTTTTCCTGCAGCTGCTGGGGAACCAGACTGTCTCTCCATGTTCTCTAGCTATCTGTATTGTGCACAGATAAACTTTTTTAAGGCTTCATTTTCTGATTGAGTGATTTCATCTAACAGAGCTTGGAAATTAATTTCTTCCACAACAATTTGGTGCCAACCTGGACACTCGGCTCCAGCCTCAAACCTGGATTAGGATTAAAGAGAGACGAGGACTGCTGGTCGGCTCCACGGCTCCAACACTGAGATCAACGAATTCAATCCACTGATATCTGGTGAGACTCTCAGCCATTCACTTAAAAACTATAAATTATAGAATCTAATATAGTAAAGGATCTGATAAACCTTTCTCCCTGGGGATTGAGATTGACCAGATTAATAGAGATTACAAAGATAAAAAAAAATACATTAAAAAGGAGGAAAAGAATAAGAAGTAAGAAAAGTAAGAGATGAGAAGACAGATCTTTCTGGAAGTGTGAGATTATTTTCTTGAAGAAATTGAGAACTTATAGAGATTTTATTGTTTTTCTTGGAAAGCTGAAGAAAAAACCTTCATAGAGTTTTGATGGAACCACAGGTTCTAGGATGAGTCCTAGTTAAAGTCCTTATTGGAGAATAAAGCAGGTTTTACTTTTGGTTTGTAAATTCAGGGAACCAAACTTTAGAGAATCCTAAAGACCTTTATCAGAAATAAAGAGCCTCTTAGAGGATGAAGAGGCAGAGCGACCACAAAGCTGATTGGTTGGATTCTGTGAAGACGTTTGCAGTCTAAAGAGGAAATCCCACCTATTCAGAAGAATTGGTCTGAGTGGTTCCCTGGTCTTTTCTCCTCCTCAGGGTGAATTGTTTCACTATATAATCATGAAATATTGAGGAAAACGTCTGCATGGTGTGAATGAATGGATGAAAAGTGTCTTTTTTCCTGCTGGTGGTTCATTGAAGCTGATTGTTTTGAAAGGAAGAGAAAGAGAATCAGAAGCAGAGGAAGTGAACTGAGGCAAAGAAACCAGAAACAAAGAGTCAGTTGATCTGGAGAAACACAAGGAAAGTTTGGAAGGTTGGATGAAAGAGAGAAAACGAAGAGAAAGACAGAAAAATGCTAAACAAATGGAAATGCTTCTATTTCTGAACATGAATCTTTAGTCTATAAATTATAGGCCTCCATCTAGAAAAACAACAAAATGAACCCAAATCAATTTCTATTGGCTTCTTCTTCCCTCTGTCTGAGCCTCGCTGAGGTGCATCTGACCTCTGACCTCCTCCCTGTCCTCCCATGGACCAGATGATGTCCCTCTCACACCACCAGCTGATGAAAGTGATCCAGTAGATCCAGTGGATCAAGAAGATCAGGAAGATGAAGAAAACCTTCATCACCTCCAGGCACTGAAGTGTCTGTTGATCCTAATTTTAATGTTTGACACCAGAGAACTGATGAAACGTTTCCATCCAGGGGACAATTGTCAGGTCTCCTGTTGGACATTTGGACTGAAACTGTGTGACTGAACTTTAACAACGTCTGCTGGTCTGCTGTCTAGCATCAGCGTAGAGAAAGAAAAGATAAGCAGGATTCAGAGCTGAGAGAGGAGAAGACATCACTCTGAACTGGTGACGCTTGTTTCATCTGTGGACAACATGGACATCGACTGAGGGACGATCTGGACGACCCAAAGATCCAAGACCAGAACCAGTTGGACTGACAGGGAGCCGGAGGAGAGAGACGGGGAGGATTTCACTGCAGCGACGCCGACAGCAGGAGGGAGAGAGAAGAGAAAGGAGAAATTTAAGATGATATACACACACCTACACACACACACACACACACACACACACACTGCTACTGCATGAAGACTGCTGGCTTATTAGCCCCGTTCATATTTATAAATTCTTTAGCGAGGAACGAATAAAACTTTCTGGAAGTTTATTCAAGATTTTGTTTGCATTGAAGCTAAATTCTGCTTTAAAATGCTTGGTTCTGGCTCTGGGTTTGCCGAGCAGACTAGAATAAACCAAATGTTAGCACTGGAGTGCAAAAATAGTTTGGTGAAAAAATGGCTCTCTTATGGTTTATATTTCTTTTAATCCAAGCACATAGTCCACACATTTATTATTTGTAATATTTCAAATTAACAATATTTGATCAAAATGTATATCAATTTCTGTATATTTTTTGGTGCCACATACATTCCAAGGTTTGTCAAAAGGTTGGGTTTAGGAATCCAACTAACTTTTATAAAATATTCAGTCTTATAGCACAAAGTAATCATATTGCCAACTCATCCCCAGTGTAATGAGCAAACACATGAATTAGAAGGACATTGTAAGAATTAGCAGGACCTGTTGGCAGACAACCAATCAAAATAAGACCTTGCGTGAATATTCATAAGGTCTTGCTATTACACAAACCTGCCAAAGGGGGCACTGTGGTGATACACATATTATACACAAAATCAGGTTTATGTGAATTAAATGTTCATCTCTTTTTTTTTTTTTTCATTTTTGGGCTTAATGGACCAATAGAAACCTTTCTACGTTTTTAGATTCTTGTCAAAATTAGCAGAACAGTTCATGTCCTGTTAATTCAAAATGTCCTTCTATTGTCCTGTGTATTAAAATTAATTATTAAATGTCCTTCTAAACGAAATTTACCAACATACACATACACACACACACACACACGCACGCACACACACGCACACACACACACACAGAAGGACCAACATTAATGTTCCTCTAAGGGTCCATGAACCACAGATTGAGAAACTGTGAAGGGAAACTGCAATCACTTTAGTTCTGCAATGAAATAACAAAATTGACCCTCAGATGGTTGAGATTTATTTTTGTTCTCCTTGTTGAAGATCTATGCTGTAGTTACATATTAGTATGGGAATAAACAAAACATCTTTCAGGGTTAAGAATCAGAGATCATTAATACTGCAGTGTTTATAACATTTTGGTAAACCAGATAATATTTGTGGCATTTAAATTGAATAGAAGAAAATTCTTATAAAATAGAGTGTGATACATTTGAACTAAGACGTTAAAAAGACCTTTTGTTTGGTGGAAATGTGGAAAGAACGCGAGTGTTTATTGAACATTTCGTCTAAAGAGAATCACAACAGAAATGACAAAGAAAGAAGAAGGACCGAAATTGTGACGGCGATCGATGAACCCGGTAACTCTTCTTCTGCTACTCATTAACTGACAACAATTGTTAACAATAGTTTTATTCATCCAGCCAGGGCTTGACACTGTCACTATCCTGGTGCTTTGCAGTGAGATTGTTGCTATTAAAACAGTCATTAATATCTGTGTCACTCGGCCGTTCAAATCATTTAATAACTGGATGTTTACATGATGTTGTGCCCATTGTTCTCAACGTAAACATGGTTTTTAGCCCTTGTTCTGTCAGATCAGCAGACGCTCTCAGCGCATGCGCACTGCATCTATACACTGTCATCACCACACGGGTTTATTTCATCAGCAACATGGAATCATGATCTGATTCTAAAACCACCACTGATGTATTATACCTTGCTATTTAACACAGGAATGTTTTAGAAAGATTAAGATAGATAAAGATATATATAATGTACTTTGAGCAACATAAAGAAATGCGAGTTTTACTTCTTGTTTTCAGTGGAAGAAGTAAAGATGCGGCGACGTCCTTGAGAACCCAGTTCAGCTTTTGAGCTTGTGAAACTCAAACCGAGTGGAAGTGGCGAAAAAGGCTCACGTGGAAACAGAAACGGCTAATAAAGTCATTAATGTTTCTCCGGAAGCACGTCACACAACGTCCCACTGAAAGCTCTGCATGTAGCACTTATTGGTGATTGCCCCTCAATAAGAGAGTTTTATATTTACAAACAACAGTCATTGATTTATTTGTAACTATTATAGCTACAAGATTCAATGAAAGATGCACTTGCTGCAGAGGTGAACCTGCTAGTGATCAGGATGACGTCTATCAAGTATCTGAGGAAACGCCTGTGAAAGAACATGAACAAGAATCATCTGTAGTTCATACTGACCATAATCTTTCTCCAACTGAACCAATTTCACAAAAACAAAAGAAAAACCAATCTGCAGATGCAACTGAGATGGAAAAATGAAACATTTTCCAGCAGATGTCCTTGACTTTACAGCCAGGTAGAAGCAGACATGATGCAGATAGTGATGCTGCTTTGGAGATCAGGTAGCTGAGGAGCTGCAATCCTTTACAAACCCTTTGGTAAAAACAAGACTTAAGAGGAAAATAATGAATGGCATATATGAAGCTCAGGAACAAGACAATTTAAACGCACACACACACACACACACACACACACACACACACACACACACACACACACACACACACACACACACACACACACACACACACACACACACACACATCTGACCCGCTGCCAGCCACATTCCCTGCACATATGCCAAACATGCACCCAGCCCCATTACACACATCTTCACAAGCTGCACCTCATCATGTTCCTGCACCTTTAGCAGAGACACAGATGCAACCAATTCAATAGCATCTTCAAAATAACAGCCACAGATTCACCTGCAGCAGAATGTATGAAGAAAATAACTCAATAAAACATATTGATAAGGGCGAGATCATCATTATCAGTCATGTTCCTACAATGTCACTGCTAGTGCATGTTTTTAGTGCTCAAATAAAGCTGAGGACAATAATATCTGTTTAGGTAAAATACATTTTAATATCTTACAGGATGCAGCATTTAGTTTTTTATCAATTATTCTCCAACAATCATTTTTACAAATACATGTAACCCATTTAGAAAGGAAAGAGAAGAAAAATGTTGATCTTGAAATGTTTCTATGCAGATGATGGAGAGAGAGAGAGGAGCAGAGCTGCAGAGAGGGTTGAGACGAGGCTTTATTCACAAGATCCATCTAATGGCCTTTACCACACAAAACGGGGCACATTTAGGCAGCACATGGCTGAAAATGGCCCACAGAAAGTTTCTGATGGCCCATATCCAAGACCAGAGGAGAGTAACAGGTGTTTTTCCAAAGCTTCCTGTTTTGGTTTACTGTCTAATGGAGAGAAAGTTGAAGGAGATTGGTTACTGTATTCCAGAAATACTAACAAAGTCTATTGTTTTGCATGAAAGCTCTTTGGAGAAGCTAAAGTTCCTGCCACGTGGCTTGTGGAGGGGATAATAACTGGCCATGTCTTTCAAAAACACTGAAGCCCCATGAAACCAGTAGTTGTCACATAAACGCTTCTCTGATGTGGAAAGAAATGTGGCTTACGCCCAGGTAAGACTATCGATAGTGAACTGCAGAGAACCATGGCAGCTGGAAAAGCAACTGGAGAAGTGTGTTGGCTCCAGTTATTGGCTGCATCCTCTTCCTTGCAGAGAGAAACTTGCCACTAAGGGGGAAAATTGTCAGCTAGGAAATCCTAAAAATGGAGCTTTTCTGGGAATCGTGGAGCTCAGAGCACGATCTGATGTCACACTGGCAGAACATGTTAGAAAGGCTGCAAACTCCAAACAAACCCCTGGATATCTGACATGGTGCTCAGAATGAACTGCTGGATTCAATATCAGAGTGTTTGGGCTAAAATATCTGCCCAGATCAAAGCCTCCAAGGACTTTGCAGTGGAACTGGAATATTTCAAAGCAAGAGCAGGCCTCAGTCATCATTCCATATATTGATACAGATGGGAAGAAAAAAGTCACTATTGCAGAGTCTTTTGTGGGTTTCACTGCTGTGAAGGACACAACTGGGAAAGGCCTCACACTAACAGGGTACTGGAGAGTTTGGGCTTGGATTGGGCTGATTGTAGAGGGCAAAGTTACCATAATGGCTCTAATATGAGGGCAATAAACAAGGGTGTTGAAGCTTTAATACAGCAAAGATGTCCAGAGGCTCCATTCATCCCCTGCTGTAGCCACAGCCTGAACCTTTTGTTATGTGATGCAGCCTCATCTAGCAGAGAGTCTAACTGTCTTTGGCTCTGTCCAAAGGTTGGACACAATCTGTGGGTCTTCTGTGAAGAGGCGGGACGTTCTCACAGAGTTTGTCGACGTCACACTGAAGCCTCTGAGTGACACCCGGTGGGAAGCAAAGCTAGACTCTGTCAAAGCTCCACGTTTCCAGATGGGGGGAGTTTTAGATGCACTGCAAACACTTGGAGAAGTGGCAGGAGGCAGCAAAACTGTCTCAGAGGCAAAGTCACTATCTGATCAGATTGTTAGGATGGAGCTCCTTGTGTGCCTCATAGTTTGCTACGACTTATTATGTGAGATCAACTTTGCAAGCAAGGCACTGCAAGCAGCAGATGTGTCAATGGACACAGCCATTAGGCTGATGGAGTCTCTGAAAGAGGTTTTGCTCAAGTATAGAGAAGAGGCTTTCAGAAGACACTTGGCATTGCAGGCAAGATGGCCGTGGAAACGGATGCTTCTCCTGAACTCAAAGAGAAACGAGTCAGGAAGCAAAACAAGTTCCCAGATGGCAATTCATGCACTGGTCATCATGAAAAGGAGCCACAAGGCTCTTCAGGTTTTCAATGTTGTTGTTGACACACTCCTGCAAGAGCTGAGAGCTTTTCCAACTGCTGTCTGAGGAATTGAAATTCACCATTAAAATGGAGCAAAAGCTGAGCTGCAGGAATCAGTGACCACATTTGCCCTGACCAGCTGTGATGTGTCAAGAGACATCATTCAAGAAATCCAGCCAGCAAGCCGTCTACTGAAAGGTCACAAGGCTCTAGAAAAGGGACATTTCCTCATGACTCAGCAGAATCTGGGATTTGGTATTTCCAAATGTGACAGCAGCCCTAAGAGTATTTTAACCAGGCCTCTGACAGTGGCATCTGCAGAGAGATCATTTAGCTGCAGCTCATCCAAACACACCTTGGTTCAAACATGAGCAGCGACGGCCTGTCTCAGTTAGCAGGGACCTCTATTGGAACCAGTGCGGCCCGGTCCATTTCATCTGATGCTGTACTTGACAAATGGGCGAGTGCAAAGTCACGGGATGTAACGGTTTAAAGTTCCCAAAAAGGACTAAAGGAGTTTTGTCTCCAGGCTTTTCCTCCCAGCGGGATTTAATCAGGGATCTGATGCTTTCAGTAACATCCTCATATGAGAGAAGACTGTTGTTCCTCTTCCAACAGACGGCTCTAGGAATGCCGGGCGTCCAGAGCCAAAGGCTTAACGGGATTATTTCATGGTCAGAGAAAGGAGCAGGGTGCGTATCAATATTAACAGCAGCAGAACCGACTGGCTTTGATACCAGCCAAAAGTCAATACGGACTTTTTAGAAAGGTCTTTGGTAGGGAGGAAAAGATCAGGTTTATTGCTGCCGATTCCGATACCGATCACCATGAGGCCCATCTTTGCTGATCGCCTGGATCCGCTGTTTATTTTTCATCTTAGTTAGAAATGATACTATGTGATGTGGCAAAATTAAAAATGGATCTGCTTATAAATTCACCTCATTAACGTAAACATGCAACAAACTTGCAGGCACTAAACAGCAGCTACTGAGTCAAAAGAAGAGAAAAACCTGCAACCAGTTCAACAACATTAACAGTAAAGTTCTCTGCACCATAAATTATACATGAGCCAATAATCTCACAACATTATTATATCAAATAATGTCCAGTAAAACAGGGAAACATTCATTCAAAGTAAAAATGCAGGTTGAACCAAAATCAACAATCCAAAGTTAATGAATCAAAACTTCCTGAGAGCAGCTAATGATTAATGCTGGTTCTGTTTGGCTTTTGGATTTTTTCTCCAAACAGAAAAATGTTCTGCAGGTTCTGAGTTTCAGGTAGAAGTTATGAATGAAACAGAAAATATTAAGATTTTCCTACTTTATGCTTCAAAGCATTGACCTCTGACCTTCATGGTCAGAGGTCATGAAGTTTTACTTTAACTAGGACTTTCTGAAAGGCAGAGTTGATAAAAAAATCTTTTTAATGCAAATATTTAAATTTGAACAGGAAAAGAACAGAATGAGCAGCAAATGAACCAAATGCAGAAGAAAAATGTTTTTATTTAAAACACATGAAGAAAAACTGCAGCAAATTTACAAAAGGAAGATTTAATATTCAAATCTGACATGTTGAGAAAAATAGGAGCCATAGAAACAGAAAATGATCAGATTGAGAAAAACTGATCAATATTTCAATGAAATCTGATGAATGAAAGGAAAAAAATAAGAAAAACAACATCTTGATATTCAGTGTGAAGCTTTGACTGGAAACAGACAGAAAAACATAAGAATCCTGGAATAATCCTGGAATAATCCTGAATAATCCCAGCTTCCATCTTTAAAGGACTGGAAGAAGAAAAAGTTTCCAAGGACTCAATCAGAATCGTTTCACCAAGAAATAGATTGTAGAGACTGAACTATCTGTTCAACAGTGAGAGAGTTTCTCTGACAGGAGGAAAAACTTTAGACTCTTTTGACTCAAATCAGCTCAGAAACACTGAAGAACCAAACTGAACCAGAACCCAAATCCAGGAATCAGAGGTTCAGTGAATGTGGTGTTGAAGGTGTGGAGGAGGATCAGTGAGTCAGAGGAAACTCTGTAGAAGGACAGAATGCCAGCAGGACAGTCCACATACACTGCTACTCTGTTAGAGACAGAGGAGGAGGAGAGACGAGTTTCTCTGTTATTGTGCCAGACAGAGTAACCATGACGATCAGAGCATCTCAGACTCCAGGAATGATCATTATATCCAAACACACAGTCTGTACTGTTTCCTTTCCTCCTGATTCTTCTGTAACTCACTGATATATAAACTCTCCTCTCCACTCGACCTCCCAGTAACAGCGACCAGTCAGACCAGTTCTACACAGCAGCTGACAATAGACATCAAATCTGTCTGGATGATCAGGATATGACTGAAGCTCCTCCAAATGTCACCTTCCTGTTGTCTTCAGACAGTTTGAGTTTTCTGCTCACTGTGTTTGTGTCGATGGTGAGTTGACAGGAATCTGATGGAGAGAACAAACACAATCCAGCTGCAGTTATTGATCATTTATTGACACTTTGACTCCTGAATGAGTGATGTGACAGTTTGAAGATGGTTGAATGTGAGCTGCTTTGTTGTCATGAATCAGATGAAAAACACACTTACATTTCCTCAGACCTGGAGTCAAGAATGGGCCTCCAGCAGGCTCCACCCTGAAAGGAGGAGGGGGGTCAGACCATCAGTCTCTTTCAGCAGCAAACATGGACATTACATGTCTCTCAGACACACATTGTCCTCCACTGAGACAGGAACAGTCCAACATCTGGATTGCAAACTGCAGTGGATGTAGGAAGGACAGTTGGTGCTGCTGCAGCACAACTCATTTCTCCAAACACAGGAAAAGCTCCAACAGAGAGGAGAAAGGAAATCCCTCAGTAACAACCTGAAGAAACTCACTGAAGCCTAAAAGGACATCAGGAAACTAAGGAAACATTTCTGGAAGCTCAACCTGATTTAATAATCAGCATTAAAATACAATCTATAGGTTCCTAATTAATGAAGCCATAAGCTTGACGCTCTCCGTCTTTCACCTTCATCTCACTTGACAAAAAAACAAAACGAAAAACAGACTGAAGCCTCTTGATACGTTAAACTGTTTAGTTCAGAAATAAAAACAGTAGAAAATGTTACATTCCTCACTAATAAAGAGTAAAAAAGAGAGAAAAAGGTCAGAAACTGTGTGGCTCCACTCCAACAGCCCGACTCCCCGTCTTTAGCCAAACCCCAAATCTTCAACTGCAATGAAAGTTCAAACTTTATGAAAGTTATTTTCTTTATTGTGCAATTTGCTCGTTAAATAATCCAGAGATTTATAGTCCAGTCCTGCATTTAGCCATTGTGATTTACTTGGTGCTTTGTCAGAAATCCAGTTCAGTATCACATTTTCTTGCACAAAAAGTCAGCATTCTGTAAAGTTGATGCTGATATTCACCAATAATGCAGGTGTCAGTTAAACCAAGTAGAAAATACAATGGATTGAATTGTGTGCAAACAGAGAAAATCTGATCTAATTCACATTTTATTAAACACCAAAAATGTTGACTTTTCCTACAGGACCAGTAACAATGTGTGAGACTACCAGTATCTGTTTTACATTTTACACATCGTGGCCAGAGGCTCGCATTGAACTTAATGTGCGCACGGTGTAAATGTTTAATTGGCCTTAACCCGATTGCAAATACTTAAAGACTTTGCATTCTTCCAAACCTCGTCCCGTCCCTCCGGATTTATTTCCCACTGCAATTCCCTTTCCCAGACTTCTTTAAATGTGTTGTATTTGACAAGGCGTTCTCTTTCAGTAAGTTATAAAAGGTTTTAATTGAAACTTTTACCCCAGGGGAAAATAACTGTTTTTCACACACTGAGATTATTTGGTCTACATCGAAGTTTTTTTTCTGTATGAAGTCTCTAATTTGTAAATAGTAAAAGAAATCCTGCCTCCCAATGTCATATCTATCCATTAGTTGAGAGAATGATAATAACGTGGCTCCTTCCATCAAGTCAGAAAGTGTCTGAATTCCCTTTATTGACCACATTTTAAAGCCAGAGTCTATAGTGCCTGGTAGGAACATAGGATGATCACAGATTGGTGTAAGAGGTGATATAATTAGGAATCCTGTCCTCAAGGTTTTGAACCATTTGCCAAAACCTCACAGTGATAATAGTAATGGGATTACTGCACTACATTTTTATATTATTTCTTTTCAAAAATAGTAAATTTTGTTAAAGGGAACCTGGACATAGAGCATTCTCTATATCAAGCCCAGAGAGGCAGGACCTCTTATCACAATCAGCAGCATGTGACACTGATCTGACACTTTCGTATGTCTGGGGAGATCAAGGCCTCCACTTGTGGATGGGAGACACAATGTAGACATTTTTAAGCCTGGTTTCCTTCCCGCCCATATGGAAGAACTTAGCCACCCATTTAGAGTCTTAATTGTCTTACGGAGAAAAAAGAACTGGAATCATTTGTATGGGGGTATAAAAAGTCTGGGCAGGACATTCATTTTTTAGGAGAGACACGCGGCCCAACCAAGAGAGAGGCAGAGTTTCCATCTTTCAAGGTCCAGCCGAATACGTTGAAATAAGGGAGTGAAATTGACCTGATATATTTTGTCGAATGAGGGGGTAATTTTTATCCCCAGGTATGTAAATCCTTCTGGGGACCAAGTGAAAGGAAATGGAGCAGGTATAGATGGTTGATGTTTTCATATGCCTAGTGGCATAACCTCTGATTTGTTAAAAACCTGAGAGACTTGCTCAGCCTTCTTCAATTTAGATTCCAGAATGAATCTTTGTTCTGCTCGCCTGCGTCTTTCACCATTTGTAAAAGTAGTGATGAGGCCTCTGCAATAAGCTCTGGAGGTCTCCCACAGTAATGATGGATCATCAGTGGATGCTGCATTGACTGAAAGAAAATGTTTGAATTCCTCTGCAAAATAGGTTTTAAATGTTTCATCATATAAAATAGAGGAGTCAAAGTACCACCGTCTTGTTCGACTGGCCACAGTTCCAATGTTACATTTTGGCTTGAGACGAGATACGACTTTTACCAGCTGGGGATTTATCCACCAAGGGGGAGAGATGACAATTAAAATCTCCGCCCACAATTGTATTCTTAATGTTCAGATCCACCAGTTTTGTAAAAGCAGACATTAGAAATGTACCTGGCTGACCAGGGGGGAAGTATACATTCATAAAGGCAATCTCCTCCCCAAACAGAAAACCTTTCACAATAATATATCTCCCTCCAGTGTCTTTTATGCCATCTATAAATTTAAATGGTGCATTTTTCCGGATCAGAATGATAACACCTCTACTTCTAGATGTAAAGGAGGAAAAAAGGCCTGATTAAAAGCACCTTGTTGTAATTTTGCATGTTCTTTAGCATCCATATGGGTTTCTTGTAAAAAAGCTACTTGAACTTGTTCCCTTTCAAGATATGTTAAGACCTTTCTCCGTTTAAGAGGTGTATGAATGCCATTAACATCCCATGTACAAATATTAAGTACTGACATAATAGCATTTAGTGACACATAAAAGGCGCATGGATTCTGACATAGTTTCTTTCTTTGGTGTGCTGAAGTCCAACATTGTTTTCTTTTTTTCTCCCTTCTCTATATATCTCCAAAAGAGCTGGAATAACATATAACAAGCAGCAGAACTAACTAACTGCCAACAAACATGGCCTAACATTGGCAACACAGATTCACTATTTCTCCTCCAAACGGTGAAGTGCAAGTGTTCAGGTTTTCTGGCAACAAACAGTCACTTGTTTAGCTAAATCAAAAGCAACAAAGGAAAAGAAAAGAAAGGAGGCTGGCGCTTGGATAATATGACCCATTATTTACCTATTTTACTAAAAGTAACATATGACGATAAGCATAATGTCTCTGCATGGGAATCCTATTCATCACAATACTTTGAGTTCACATAGGCATATTAAACAGCAAAGGGAAGAAGTACCTATGTGTCCCGTGGCGCTGACAGCAGGGCTTGTTCAAGCTTTTCCAGGTATCGTTCAGCTTCAGCTGGATCCTGATTCCCCTCATAGTTCCGCGGTGAGTGACTTTAAGCCGGGCGGGGTAAAGGAGCCTGTAGTTGGGTTTTCAGACGCTTCTAAGGCCATCAAAGCTTTTACGCTTCTGTGCAACAGCCGCTGAGATCCTGGAAGATCATCACGGAGGCTCCTTCGTGCTCCAGGGACCCATTCTGGCCCTTTTCCCAAGACGCGCATGATCCTCTCCTTGTCGCGGTAGTTGTGCAGCCTGACCAGGACTGGACGTGGCCTTTGGTCAGCGGCGGGAACTGGACCTCCGGTGCGGTGAGCTCGGTCCACTTTTAGCTTCCCGGTTCGGATGTTTAACACCTTTTGGGATCCACAAAGAATAAAGCGGGTCATTCCCTTCCGCGTGTTCCGCAGACTCTCTGAGCCCAATTATGTTTCGTCTCCTGCCTGTTTTCCATGTCGTCCACATGATCCGTGATCTTCCACCTGTTTCTCCAGGGACTTCAGCTTGTTGAACGATAGGAGCCGTTTCTGCCTTCCAGAGCGGAGAAACGGGATTCTGTCTCTGTGATTCTTGAAGCTGCTCACGGTAATCAGGCATAAATCTGGAGATGGGATCAAGCTGGCTCCTTTAATTTGTCTTCAAAAACTTTTGTAAGGTTTTCGGTCACCGGATGAATCACCTCCTGAAGAGCCGGATCCATTCTCTCTCTGAGTCGCTAACCTTTCCGCTAGCCAAACCACCGGTAGCTTCATTAGCTTCTCCGCCGGTTCCTTTGTCGTCTCCGTCACGGTGTTTTTTCCTTCGTGGCATGTTCTCAGACGGCCTTAAAAAATAATCACTAATACTCATTGCAAACTTAGCCAACGAAGAGAGACTGTCTTGTCGCTGTTTGCAGGGTATAAACTGGAGAAATAAGGAAGATAAGCGCCAGCGCCCTCGTCCCGACTGTCCTTCAAGCCGCCATTTCCCAGGGTCTTAATAAAGTCTGTGGCAGCTTCGGGTCGGAAAACCTGCACACATCTCATCTGGTACCGTGATTCTTAACTCAGCAGGGCAGAACAGACCAAACTTAATGCCAGGGCCCGACTGTAGGAGACGTTTGGCATTCCCACATTGTGAGCGTTTCTTGGCCACTGATGACGTAAAGAAAGATAAAAATGTTCCTGCCCTGATAGAGAAGAGGTGCAGCAGCTCCTGCCCGGCGCAGAATCACTTCCTTCACATGAAAGTAATGCACTCTGATGGTAACTGGTCCAGGTGGAGCTCCTTCTTTAGGTTTTCCCTGCTAGATCTGTGAGCCCGGTCCAGAAGCGGCACATCCTCCAATCCCAAAAGGTCTCGCAGAAGCTGTGAGAGAAATTCTCTAGAACTGGGCAGTTCCAGTCCTTCAGCCGGCCCGATGAGACGGATATTATTACGCCTTGACCTTCCCTCCAGATCCTCACATTGAGCCTGTAGATGTTTAACTTCCTCTGCTAGAACAGAAACAGAGGTCTGCAGGGAGGTCAGATCATCACTGCAAGAGGTAGCAGAGATCTTTGATGGCGGCTCCCTGAGTTTCAACAAGAGTCTGGATGGAGTTTATATTAGCTTTGAGCTCAGCCTTCATGGAGGTCATTTCTGACCTCAGTGTGAGAGTAAGAGCGTCCCATCCTCGGGTCAAAGGTATCACAAATGTCTTGTTTCAGACCTTGCAGCGCTTTTGGTGAATGTTGCCTCACTGAGCGGTGCTGATCCACTCACCGCCTCCACAGCGGCATCCCGTCCATCCGGGAGCTCGCCGCCCGACCCGGAGCCTGCCGCCCGACCCGGAGCTCGTCGCCCGACCCGGAGCTCGCGCCCGCCGCCCGACCCGGGAGCTCGTCGCCCGACCGACCCGGAGCCCTGCCGCCCGACGACCCGGAGCTCGCCGCCCGACCGACCCGGAGCTCGCCGCCCGACCCGGAGCTCTGCCTCAGCAGCAATACGCCTCTGATCGGGATCCCTTATCCTCCCTCTTGTCCATTTTACAAGAGTCTCTGCACTTTAAAACATAAAATGGTCCCAAATGGTGCCGAAGAAAGTTGGCGTAAACGATGATGTCACAGTTCAGCGACGCGAGCGCAACCAATAATTAGCTTTAGCTCAATGGACCATCCAAGGACGGAAACCAGTCTGTTCTGCTGACCCGAGCCCGCAGTGACATCAGTCCTAGTGCCACCATGCAGGGGACAAGGGATCAACCCAAAAGGGACAAACCAGTCCGTTTCGGGTCGGGTGCTAATGTAGCTAATGCACTCTGGCTAGGCTCGAGGTGACGACCGCAGCCTGTTGCAAAAAGTTATTAAAAAACGACTTAGCGACCAAAAGTGTCAAATGAACCAGGGATTAGAAGCACCATTATAAACATGAGAGAGGCTGATTTATAAATAGGGATGTGCTTTAAAATAAATGTTTTATTCCTGCATTTGTGGAGCATCGAGAAGCAACGTCTTTACTCCATGGAGTTCCTCTGCTTCCCTCACAGATCATGAAAACATTTCTGATCAGATTACAGATCAATAAAAACTATGAATGCAGAAATGTGGGTCTAATGAAAAATATGTTTAATATTTGCTGAAGTTGTTTTAAAACCTGACAATCGAGCCTCATGGGAACCATATTGTAATTTATTGAATATGACTGTAGATGTAAATATGAGATTATTGACATTAATCCAGTAACAGGATGTGGAGGAGTTTAACGTTACTGGGACATTCATGGCAGGAGACGCTGCGCTCCATGCGCCCCGACCGCAGTAATCAATGTTACTGCCAGTTCAGCTGCTTACAACATTTAATTGTTTTATTTATTGCAGTCGATTTAAACTAGAAGCTGGTAAGATTACATAAAACTCTCTAACCTAAATCAGTTTCACATCCAGAACTCAGACAGCGTTTAGCAGCTTAACTTGCCTCCAGATGTTTTTCAGATTTGATGGTGAATTTTTGAAAGTTAGCAGTTCATGATATCAGGGAGGCAAAGGCACCAGAATCATTGATTACTTTCAAACTAACCAACAAATCAAAAAGCTCAAAGCGACTTGGATGTAACTTGTAACGCAACGTTTATAGAAATGTAGTGAAGTAGAAAGTACAGATACTGTAAAATGTAGTGGAGTAAAAGTTCCCAGGATTAAATCTACTTCCGAACAGAAACATGAAAAATGTCCTTAAGTTCAGGAACAAAGTTCTTGTCCCAACAACAGGATCAGGTGAAGGACCTCTGCAGTCCCATGATGCTTCCTCTCCCTCTTCTAAACCATCTGATGGGCTGATATCATCCCTCTACTTTATCAATAAAATCTGATTCTTTCTCTTATTACGATTCCATTATTGATCCTAAATGTGACGTCAGAGCTGTGGATCTGGAATCTGATTGGTCGGATGGATATTTCCCTGGTTTTCCAACATGAAGGGTCTCTGCCTTTTTCCAACACGTTGGGAATTTTTCCCAAACTTTATTGAACATTCCCAAAAGCTTCCCAACTACTGGAAACCTGAACACATTCGTCTTTTCTTGGATCTGTCTAAAAGGTTTTATTATTGTTTTTTAATTTCTACCAGTCAACAGAGCACAATTCTACTTTTTCACCATCATTCACTGCAATTCTTCATTTCCTCTGGAAAACAAGGGATTTCCATTCTCTCCTGATTCCTTTCATTCTTTGATCATTTTCCAGATGTCGCCCCCATTTCTCCCTCTTCCTCCTCTATCAGACCTTCTCTGCTCCTGCAGCAGGTTCCTCCATACCTGAGAGCTTCCAGTCTCCAGTGTGGATCCTTCAGTCCAGCCGACAGCAGCTTCACTCCTGAGTCTCCTGGATGATTGTAGCTCAGGTCCAACTCTTTCAGATGGGAGGGGTTGGAGGTCAGAGCTGAGGCCAGAGAAGCACAGCCTTCCTCTGAGACCAAACAGCCTGATAAGCTGCAGACACACAATTCATCACATGATGAGAAAATGAGAACATTGAGGTAGAGACCAAGATCTGAACTGATGGATGGATGGATGGATTTGTAACATGGAATAAATAAGAAAGCCAACCAAATGCTGGGATCTGTAATTATGTTTCTTTTTGCACCTTAGATGCAGCAATTTGTCAAGAGCCCAGAGTTACCTGAGAGTTTCCAGGTTGCAGTTTGGACTCTTCAGTCCAGCAGAGAGAAGCTTCACTCCTGAATCCTGCAGGTTGTTGTTACTCAGGTCCAGTTCTCTGAGACTGGAGGACTGGGAGCTGAGAACTGAGGACAGAGCTTCACAGCTTCTCTCTGAGAGGTTACAGCCACTCAGTCTGAGGAGACAGGGAGGAAAATCTGTTATTAAACAATTCCTCATAATGTTTATCTTTTTTCCAGTCAACAATGTTCCTCTTTACTGATTTAATGGACTGTTTTATATATAATTATGTTGCCTTTTGTTGTGAACTGGTTCAGTCTATATTTGGGCCTCCAGCCATGAAGGACTGAACTAAAGGCAACAAGGAGGCTGGCAAGAGAAATATTAAATTCCTCTATGAACTAAATGAATCCATGTCAGTTTTAACAGAAAGAGTCCAATGAAGCCTGAGAATCAAGGCTGGGCTGAAGATCAGCATCAGGCTCAGTTTGAGGATCAGCATCAGAGCTGGTTTGAGGGAAACAGCAGCTTGAATCAAAGCAGAGCAAATCTCCAGTTTCATCTTTGCTCCCGGGAGCAAAGAGCAAAGATTATGTTCAAGTACATCAGGAACTAAAAGAACCACAAAAACATTTCCCACACAAAAAAGGAAGTACAAACACCAAATAGAACATTCTGTCCTTTGCAGATTTATGTTTCTTAATTTCCATTTTGCATCATGAGGAAGTGATCCTGAACACTATTGGTGGTTTATTAGCTACTTCAACACCTGATCATCTTTTAATTTCTGTCAGGAAATCTGTGGATCAAATTGTTTTTGTGATAATTGAACAGAAATATTCCGAAGTGCGCAGCAAGAGTTCATGTTAAAGTGATAAAAGTTAAGCTGTCATAACTAACTTACTTTCTTCATATATTTGTTATAATTAAAGCTTTTTTAATCCTCTTGGACCTTGTTATCTAGTGTTAACAATTAATATCAAAACTTTGCGTTTCCTTCTCTGATTTTTGATTGCGTCATTTTCCTGATTCAATGCAAATCAACAGCGCCTGTTGCGCACAGTGAGTCACGTGATGTCCAGTCCACTGGATCACTGAAAAGACTTAACATTTACGTTTTAAATGTAATTTAAAAAAACACTACCTGGATGTTGATGCTTAGAATACAACGTGCAGCTGCTGTCGAGTTACAGAGATGCACATAAAGAAAAAGAGTTGCAGCAAATATTGGTGGGGACATGTCCCTTCATGTCCACAGGAGACTAACTGGTCTGAAAAAACGACCACTGGGTGGCGCAATGGTTCACTGGCTGGAACCAGGAACCAGGAACCAATTCGGAGCGTCCCGGTGGTTCTGCCCTCTGAAGTCAGTATTAACTAAATCTGCAGGCTTTGCTCTCTGATTACAATGAGACATGGAGTAATTATAAATAATGTCAGGTTATGTTTTATATGTCTGGTTCTCTGTCCTCCTCATATGTTTCTGTTAGCAGGAGCTAATGTTTATGTGAGCTTTGCTACTTTAGCTGTTCAGAGCTAAGTTCATGTATTTTAGTGTCACTCAGCAGGTTGAGACTCTATCCTCAGTCTTAACTTTAACCAGGTTGATCTAGTTTCATGATGCTGAAGCATTTCCAGGAGATTCTGGCAGTTATGGATGTTGGTCACCATCACTGGAACCGTAATTTGTTGATTCAGCAGTATTGAAGGTCAACCTGCTCTTATAGGAACATCATCTGCTGCTAGACTTTATTTACCAGAACAAACTGAAACGTACTTAATTTATGTTGAATTCTCTGCATATTTAAGGGTTTAGTCTAATATTCACACATAGGCCTGTCACAATAATCAATAAATCAATTAATCGGATGATCAATCATTTCCATTGGCCTCATTTATCGTTTCTCTATTTTTCTCTCTACCAAAAAACTGGATGATTTTTGTACTTTGTTCTCAACTACACCTTATTTTGAAAGGCAATTTTGTTTCCAAAGACATAAAAATTTGTTGTTTTATTTATTTGGGACATTAAAAATGTCTTCCAGTTCCAGTGTTAAATGTTCATTAGAATTTAAAGGTTAATGTGTTCTTGCATTATTATTTCATCATTACCATTACATTACTTTAAAAATTGTCTTTCAGATCAATTTGATTAGGAATTTTTTTTAAAATCATATTTCAAAATTGCTGGTCTTGTCTTGGTCTTGGGTTTTGGGGGTCTTGACTACAACACTGTTCAGCACACATGAAAAAATTCTTACACTTTAAATAGGTTGCAGTTTGTATTTAAAATACTCAAGAATAATTTTAGTATTTTAAATTGCTATAGGAGAAAACAGTGGTTTGAAAACGCAATCCAATAGTTTATGAATGCAATGGTTGTAAACTAAATATTTAATAATCAAATTAAACATTCAGCTTCAAACTAAATGTTTCCCAGCAGACTGACTAAAGACATTTCTCCCTCTTCCTCCTCTATCAGACCTTCTCTGCTCCTGCAGCAGGTTCCTCCATACCTGAGAGCTTCCAGTCTCCAGTGTGGATCCTTCAGTCCAGCCGACAGCAGCTTCACTCCTGAGTCTCCTGGATGATTGTAGCTCAGGTCCAACTCTTTCAGATGGGAGGGGTTGGAGGTCAGAGCTGAGGCCAGAGAAGCACAGCCTTCCTCTGAGACCAAACAGCCTGATAAGCTGCAGACACACAATTCATCACATGATGAGAAAATGAGAACATTGAGGTAGAACTCAAGGTCTGAACTGATCTTTTTTATGAGAGGAAAACATACAAGAAACTAGGGCTTAATCTGTTGATTAAATAAGATATTAATAAAACTGTATTTCATTGTGTAGGTGATAAAAATCAACATTTATCTTTGTATAATGGATGAGTTAGTCTAACAACTACCAGCTGGAAGAATCTGCAATAATAAGGATACAGCAGTCAGTTTAAGCCTGACCTCCACTTTTCTTAATAAATCTCTTTTTGGTTCGTTCAGCCTGGAGTAAATGAAAATTAGCCATTATTATATGTCGAGAATTGGCTTGGTTAACCATGTCACAGTCAGACATCCATTATTATAACAAATAATAATGACATCATCTTTGAAAGCAGGTAAATGACAGAAATCTGGTTTCACCAGTATTGAGAACATTTTACCTGAGAGTTTCCAGGCTGCAGTTTGGACTCTTCAGTCCAGCAGAGAGAAGCTTCACTCCTGAATCCTGCAGGTTGTTGTTACTCAGGTCCAGTTCTCTGAGACTGGAGGACTGGGAGCTGAGAACTGAGGACAGAGCTTTACAGCTTCTCTCTGAGAGGTTACAGCCACTCAGTCTGAGGAGACAGAGAGGAAAATCTGTTATAAAGCCAATCACAAAACTTTATTTCTTTATTTTCAGTCAAGAATGTTCTTCTTGGAAAGATTAAAAGGACTTTTTACTTGACATTTTTATGTAGACTTTTATTGAGAAGTGGATAATTTTGCAGATGGCCCTCTTGTCTTGAAGAATTAAACAATAGACAACAAGGAGGCAAGAGAACTATTACAATCCATCATGAACTAAATTAATCCAGTGTCAGTTTTAACAGAAAGAGTCCAGTGGAAATCTAGGCTGAATAACAGCATCAGGCTGGTCAGAGCTGGTTCGAGGGAAAACACCAGCTTCAAGCAAAGCAGAGAGAATCTCAGATTTATCTTTCATTTTTTAAACAGCTTGGATTCAGAGATGGAAAACTGACGAGCAACTGAAAAAAGCTATCACTGTGAGTAACAAGCTAACAATTCAGCTTCAAACTAAATGTTTCCCAGCAGACTGACTAAAGACATTTCTCCCTCTTCCTCCTCTATCAGACCTTCTCTGCTCCTGCAGCAGGTTCCTCCATACCTGAGAGCTTCCAGTCTCCAGTCTGGATCCTTCAGTCCAGCCGACAGCAGCTTCACTCCTGAGTCTCCTGGATGATTGTAGCTCAGGTCCAACTCTTTCAGATGGGAGGGGTTGGAGGTCAGAGCTGAGGCCAGAGAAGCACAGCCTTCCTCTGAGACCAAACAGCCTGATAAGCTGCAGACACACAATTCATCACAAGATGAGAAAATGAGAACATTGAGGTAGAACCCAAGGTCTGAACTGATCTTTTTTATGAGAGGAAAACACACAAGGATCTGGTGCTTAACCTCTTAATAATATGAAATATTAATAAAACTGTATTTCCTCTTGAAGGTAATGAAAATCAACATTTCCCACATGATGGTTGATTAACTCCAACAAATGCTGGTTGTAAAGATCTGCAATGATGCTCCTCTGTTCAACTAGGATGCAGCAATTTGTCAAGGACTTAGCATTATACTATCAGTTGAAGCCTGACCTCCACTTTTCTTAATAAATCTCTTTTTGGTTCTTTCAGCTTGGAGTAAATGAAAACTATCCATTATTATATGTTGAGATTTAGCCTGGTTAACCATGTCACAGTCAGATGTCTATTATTATAACAAATAATATTTACATCATCTTTGAAAGCAGGTAAACGGCAGAAATCTGGTTTCACCAGGATTGAGAACATTTTACCTGAGAGTTTCCAGGTTGCAGTTTGGACTCTCCAGTCCAGCAGAGAGAAGCTTCACTCCTGAATCCTGCAGGTTGTTGTTACTCAGGTCCAGTTCTCTGAGACTGGAGGACTGGGAGCTGAGAACTGAGGACAGAGCTTTACAGCTTCTCTCTGAGAGGTTACAGCCACTCAGTCTGAGGAGACAGAGAGGAAAATATGTTATTAAACAATTATATTTTTCTTTCCCATCAATGTTCTTGTGGGACATATTAAAAGGACTCATACTTTACAAAACCTTATTGATGTGTAACTGCTCTTTATTGTGAACTGGGTCATTAAATAGTTTGTTCTTAAGCCTCGATAGACTGAACCACAGAGAACAAGGAGGCTGGGTAGACAACTATAAAATTTCACATTGAACTACATTAATCCAGTGTCAGTTTTGCAGCTTGTTATATTGAGGCTAACATTGAAGGAAGTTGGTCTCTGTTTCTTTAGCAGAAAATGCATCATTAGAAAATTTGAAATAATATCTATCAATATTTACCTAATCATTAACAGATTTAGCTCTATAAAATATAAATGCAGTAACAATCTGTGTCCTTACAGAGCTTTGTTGGAGGCTTTAACCACTGGCAGCAGCCTCAGAAGAACCTCCTCTGAAGCAGAGTATTTCTTCAGGTCAAACACATCCAGATCTTTTCCTGATGACACTAAGATGAAACCCAGAGCTGACCACTGAGCAGGAGACAGTTTATCTGTGGAGAGACTTCCTGAACTCAGAGACTGTTGGATCTCCTCCACTAGAGAACGATCATTCAGTTCATTCAGACAGTGGAACAGATTGATGCTTTTCTCTGCAGACACATTCTCATTGATCTTCTCCTTGATGTACTGAACTGTTTCCTGATTGGTCTGTGAGCTACTTCCTGTCTTTGTCAGCAGACCTTGTAGGAGTCTCTGATTGGTCTGCAGTGAAAGTCCCAGGAGGAAGCGGAGGAACAAGTCCAGGTGTCCATTTGGACTCTGTAAGGCCTGGTCAACAGCTCTCTGATGGAGAGACTTTAGGTCAGATTTATTAAGTAATGAAGATTTCTTAGATGTTTGTTTTTCTTCCATCAGGTTGACACCAGAGTTGATGAAGGTCAGATGAACATGAAGAGCAGCCAGAAACTCCTGAACACTCAGATGGACGAAGCAGAACACCTTGTCCTGGTACAGACCTCTCTCCTCTTTAAAGATCTGTGTGAACACTCCTGAGTACACTGAGGCTGCTCTGATATCGATGCCACACTCTGTCAGGTCTGATTCATAGAAGATCAGGTTTCCTTTCTGCAGCTGATCAAAAGCCAGTTTTCCCAGAGACTCAATCATCTTCCTGCTCTCTGGACTCCAGTGTGGATCTGTTTCAGCTCCTCCATCATACTTGACCTTCTTCATTTGGTCTGAACCACCAGGAAGTGGATGTACATCTCAGTCAGGGTTCTGGGCAGCTCTCCTCCCTCTCTGGTCTCCAACACATCCTCCAGAACTGTAGCAGTGATCCAGCAGAAGACTGGGATGTGGCACATGATGTGGAGGCTTCGTGATGTCTTCATGTGGGAGATGATCCTGCTGGCCTGTTTCTCATCTCTGAATCTCTTCCTGAAGTACTCCTCCTTCTGTGGGTCATTGAACCCTCTGACCTCTGTCACCATGCCAACACACTGAGGAGGGATCTGATTGGCTGCTGCAGGTCGTGTGGTTATCCAGAGGAGAGCAGAGGGAAGCAGTTTCCCCCGATGAGGTTTGTCAGCAGAACATCCACTGAGGTGGACTCTGTAGCATCAGTCAGGATCTCCTTGTTGTGGAAGTCCAGTGGAAGTCGACTCTCATCCAGGCCATCAAAGATGAACAGAACCTGGAAGTGTTCAAAGCTGCAGATTTCTTTGGTTTCACTAAAGAAGTGATGAACAAGTTCCACCAAGCTGAACCTTTTTATCTTTCAGCACATTCAGCTCTCTGAAGGTGAATGGAAATATGAACTGGATGTTCTGGTGGGCTTTGTCTTCAGCCCAGTCCAGAGTGAACTTCTGTGTTAGGACTGTTTTCCCAATGCCAGCCACTCCCTTTGTCATCACTGTTCTGATTGGTTGATCTCTTCCAGGTGGGACTTTAAAGATGTCTTCTTGTCTGATTGTTGTTTCTGGTCTGTGTGGTTTCCTGGATGCTGTTTCAATCTGTCTGACCTCATGTTCATCATTGACCTCTCCAGTCCCTCCCTCTGTGATGTAGAGCTCTGTGTAGATCTGGTTCAGAAGGGTTGGACTTCCTGCTTTAGCAATCCCCTCAAACACAGACTGGAACTTCTTCTTCAGACCAGATTTAAGTTGATGTTGACAAACTGCAGCAAAATGTCCTAAATTAACACAATAACAAAAATCAGATATGAAAGAAAATCATCTTTTGAATTTATTACATCACTTCTGAAGATTTTTGCATAAATGTGATTCCATCTTTTCAAATTTCAGCAAATGTGTAATTTATCTATCATTTCAAATCTCTTTAGAAATCCTCTCACTGCTCTGCAGACGGTCAGCCAGCTTTTCCTCCTTCATCCTCCTCAGGAAGTTCAGTGTGATCTTCATCACTGCCTCTCTGTGCTCCTCCTCTGCTCTTCATCATCACCTTCCAACATCTCATCATCTCTCTGACTCTCTGAATGTTCTGGGTAATCTGGACTCAGAACTTTCCGGATCTTCTTCAGTTCTTTCTTTACAAAAGTGACAATGTTGTCCTCCAGCAGCTGGATCAGAATAATAGATGAAGGAAACATCAGAGTGAAATCATGGAGCCAAACACCAGATGGATGTTGGACAGACTGACAGTCCTCTGGTCTACAAAGTGCAGCATGAAGGTGACTTTGAACAGAACCCATGGAAAATAGTTGTTGTTCATATACAGACCATAAATATGGAGTCCAGCTGTGTTTGATTCTGCTGGGCAGATGGACCCCTGGGAACCTCTGACCTCTGCTGGTCCACTCTGTGGAGGAACCAGGAACAATTAGGAAGTCAGGAAATATTAATGTGGATGTGAGCAGTGAACCAGGTGATCTAAGTAGTTGTAAAGATTTAATGTTCCTGCTGATCCCATTAAGAACCAGCAGAACCTCTGATGGTCCACATCAGCTCAGTTTGGTTGAGTTCCAGCAGATCTCACCAACCACATCATGAAGCTTTCCTTCCCTGCTGAACTGCTCTCACAATGCACACAGGAACCAAGTCCTGATGGACCAGAATGGCTTTACCAGGTATTTCCCAGTGGAAATGTATCCACTGTTAGTCTGACATGAGCCAGGAAGCAACATAACATCATCATCAACATCCAGAGATAAAGATATGAAGGTGTTTTCATGAGAACAGAGCAGCTGATTTCTGTAGATAATGGATCAAACCTCTGTAAATATAACTGGAAACATCTGAGTTCTTACTGGTTCAGTTTCCATAGTTACAGCAGTTAGATACAGCTCACCTCTCTGATGGTGGAGATGCAGGAGATTTAAAGTTAACGGGGTTATCCTTTGACCTGTCGCTCTTAAAGGACACACAGCTGGGTTCTAGTTCTGGTTCTGGTTTGCGTCTCTGATGGATCCTGACAGAAATATGATGATTAAAACTTAATCAGCAAAGAGGAGCAGCAGCAGCTTCATCACCACGTCTGTTCTGGCCTGATATAGTGAACGCTGTGTGAAAAGGGCTGTGGACAGTTAGAGATGGTGACCTCACCTCTGACCTTTGCTCTGGCTCTCATCTTCCCCACACAGAATGTGGAAAAGATCCATTTCTGGATCATTCTTAACATTTTCCAATGCTATAAAATGTCTGGAATAAATATTAAATTTCAACATTTCTGTCAGCGAAGTCTTGTGTCACAGCCTGTGACGTTTCCTCCAGCTGGGCAGGACGCGAGGCAGGCGGCTGCTGGAAACAAACCGGTGGGTGTGTGGTGGGCCGTAGAGAGCAAAGGGGGAAAGAGGAAAATAGCCGAGGAGAGATTCTACAATTCATGGACCGAATCATTTGCATTCATTGCCAATGAGGAAAGATTACCTGAATGTTTTCTCTGCAGTGAGAAGTTGTCAAATAACAAAAATAGTACCGTACTTTCCGGACTACAGAGCGAACCTATTGAGGTTTGACTTAATTTCCAGAGTTATGAGTGAATTATGTTTGTAGGGTGATGACAACTCTCCTGATTAATGAGACAGTTTGTCAGATTTTACATTTGGCTTATATTTGAATGTACATTTAGAATGTATAGGTATTAAAATTATAGATCTGTCTTATGGATTTTTTTACCTCACAGGCAGGAGTTCATCTGGGTTTTTATTCATCTTCTGTGTCTTCTCTCAGTCCTAACAATGTTTCCAATCTTGCCTGTTCCTTTTAACATGTCTTCTAAAATTTGTATATTTGCTTTGGTTTATCATCTGTTTTTTTTTATTTTTTTTTATTTGATCTCCTCACCATGTATGAAGCATCAAGACAAACTAGGTCTTCCAGACAGTTTTTACTGAGAGTATTTGCCTTAGATGTTCCAAGAGCTAAATTAAAATGTAAAGGTAATCAATCAATCAGTGGATGTAAATATTAGGACTGGTTTACTTGAAAATATATCTAGACAACTGAGACCATCGGTTCACTTAAACCTGTTGAACTCATCTGTTTTCTTTAGTCTCTCAGAGTAATGCATGAGAGTAACTATTTCATTCTTATATATTCTTTTCTTTACTATAGATTGTAAGGTTTTGGTTGTTTGGATAAATTGTAAAGCACATTGTACAAATAGTGTTGATTATTTTAATTTGCTAATCAAATAATTCTGTTTTTGAGCTTAATCTAGAGAGACATAAACAAATGTTTTGATGGTTGTATGCAGTTGAGATTGGTCAGATTTTCTCTCTATTGATTCTGCAGAAAGATCTGTTCAAGATGATTTTTTTAACCACATATAACCTGAAAGGCAATGGAAGTCTGCTGTGGTTTCATATATTTTTATATAGCCTTTGGTGTCTTTTGAGTAATATTCACTAACTATGCGTCCTGTCTCTCTTGAAGACTCCTGAAAAAAAAAAGAAAAACTTTCCAACTTCTTCTATTTTTGTCCGCCCACTCTCTCATTTAAACTTATCAATAACACTAAATATTAATTTCAGAGATACTCACAATTGAATTAATTAATTTTTTTATACTGCTGGTCCAGCTTTTAATTAAGTCTTCAAACAGTGCAGCATTGCAGCATGGCCTTTGTCAGAAAAACAAAAACAAAAAACAAGTTTCTGTTTTGTGAAGGCCATTGTAATGCATTGTGTGTGTGGTTGGAAATGTTATGTTTGGTGATCCTTAAAGCAAGGCCTTTCCAGAGTCAAGCAGCAGTGAATCCATTCAGCTGTATTATGACTCTCCCTGTAATGCAGCTGGAATGACACTCTCTTTGAAAGCACTTTCAAAATGCCAAAACAAATAAAAAAAAAAAACTTTCAGAGTACTTGCTAATAAACCAAAACAGTTTGGTAAAGCAGAAGAATTTTTAATATTTATCCTTTCCATTCAGGTTTTCTTTAGCTAAACAGCTGAAAAAGCTTAATCTTGGAACCTGACTTGTGAGAAGCTAGCAGATCTCAATACAGCATGATCTGTGTAAGGCATGAACCGTCGGTCCTCATGCAGCTCTATTGAGACAGATAAAGAACAACATTACATAACAGAGTGTCTCGCAAAGCTATTCATGACCTTGAATCTTTTCAAATGTTAACACACCATCAGTAACAATAGGATCCAGCTTGTACAGATGACTTGACTTCTTCACTGCACCAGAGCTCAGGGCAGCGATTTCATTGCCATCATGTTTTGTCTGCACAATGCTCACTATGGCTTCCTCAGCCTTGGATAGATCATCAGTTGTGAGCTGAGCCTCTGTTTTATTGTCCTGTTTATCACACATTTGACTTTCACAATGTGCTGTTGGCAACTTCTTTGTTCGTAGCCTCTCTTTTATTTTCAGGATCCATGCTACACATCTTTTTAGCTTTGTCCAACTGGAAAAGTACATGAGCAGCTTAGAGATGGGACACACTTCCTCCAGGACAGCTGCACATGTCAGGACCCCATCTTTAACCTCTGAATCAGTTTTTAAATGGACAGGTAATTCCTTAATCCCTGCTGGCCATTGGATCTCAGGTTCTGTGAGGAATTCTGGCCCATTGATCCAGGTGGAAGACTTTAAAAAAGAGCCAACCTTCCTGCCTTCAGAGGCTGCATCAGCTGGATTTAACTTTGAGCTGATGTTTCTCCACTGAGTAACCTTTGTGAAATCACCAATGATGGACACTCTATTAGCTACATATGTCTTGAACCGTGTCGTTGTGTTTGCAATGCACTGCAGGACGGTTGTGCTGTCAGACCAGAAGATTGATTCACTCAGATTGAGTGCAAGTTGAAATGACAGCATGTTGTCCAGACGCACAGCTAAAACTGCGGCAGCAAGTTCAAGTCGTGGTTTAGTCACTGGTTTTAATGGCGCTAGCCTTGCTTTACCAGTGACAAAGGAAACACACACTTCATGTTTGCAATTAGATAGCCTAAGATAAGATGCAGCACCAAACCCACTTTCACCGGCGGCACAAAAGTGATGCAGTTGGGAATTTCTTATTTCCCCAAAAACTCTACAAAAATTATTACAAATGTTGATTCTAAATCAACTTAAATGTATTCTAACTACACAAAAAAGAAACTAAATCGGTACAAATTATAATTCACAAAACTTAACATAAATGGCCACGACATGAGGATGGAGGCTCTCTATGAAAACATTCCTCACCATCTTCCATGTTCTTTCAGCAAACAGTTGAGCCAGAGCTGATTTTGGTTCCACCACTATTGACCTGCTGCTTTAGCCGCCATTGAAGGTTTTATTAAAAGTCTGTCTGTCAGTCTGCAGATCATGTGACCAAACCAGAAAACACACTGAAAACATAGAGAACAGCAAGAAAAAGTGAAAGTTATCAAAAATTTTCATACTCGAGGAAAGTATGATGTACTCCAAAATATACTTAAGTAAAGTAGTGAAGTATTTTTACTTTGTTACTATACAACACTGAATCAAATAAATACACCACAAGATTCATTGTATTTCATTGAGATGTTAAGGAACAGACCACCACAAGGTCCAGAACCTTTGTGAAGTCAATGAAAGCGATTGATGGTTTTAAATCTTTTACAAAAGAAAGTAAGATGCTTTTGTGCGAGTCAACGTGTCGCCTGCATCAGGTAAAGCTGCAAGTCTTTCAGGTTTTCTTATTACCACCTTTGCACATCTGATAGGCAGCATTGTTGCCATTCTTCTTGACAAAATAAAAAAAACAAACTCATCCAGTGTGAATGGAGACTGTCTGTGAGGATCGATTTACAAGTCTTTTAAGAGATGTTGAATTGAGGTTTGGATTTTGTCTGCCTCATTCTAAATAAGGACATGGTTTCAGTAAATGAGTAGTTTTGACTGCGTTGTTTTTTCTGAT
>CAKLNU010000868.1:0-10441 GCA_922788865.1 Poeciliopsis turneri
ACACACGAACACACCTGACACACCTGAACACACCTGAGACACACCTGACACACACCTGAGACACACCTGAGACACACCTGAACACACCTGAGACACACCTGAGACACACCTGAACACACCTGACACACACCTGAACACACCTGAGACACACCTGACACACACCTGAACACACCTGACACACACCTGACACACCACCTGAGACACACCTGACACACACCTGAACACACCTGAAACACACCTGAACACACCTGACACACACCTGAAACACACCTGAGACACACCTGACACACCTGAGACACACCTGAGACACACCTGAGACAGTGACCGACTCCCATCGGCTTCCTTCATCGTCCTCTTGCATCTGTTCTGCAAAATAAATGCATTTATATTTTAGCAGAAGCTAGAAATCTAAATGTTTCACCTGGAAGAACCGGGCCAACGGGCCTTCTCCTGTCTGTCTCTGCCAGGGGCCCGTTTCCTTCCGGAACGGCGAGAGAATGACGGTGATCGAGCTGATCCAGTTTCAGGGTGAGGACAGCCGACCCGGTTCCGGTTCCGGTCCGGTTCCGGCGCCGCACCGATGCTCAGCTCTGCCTGTTTGTCCTCAGGGGCCAGCGGGGTTCTGGTGGGCGAGTTCAACACGAGTCACCAGCAGCTCCGAGTCCTGAACCAGCTGCTCAGGTTCAAAGGTCAGGACGGCGCCTGTCTGACTGACCTATGGAGAGAAAATAGTCCCAAAATGATTACAGGCCAAGAACAAGGCCTTTCAAAACTCCTGGATGTAAAACACACCTGACACAGGTGTGTTTTGTAGCTGAACTCACATCCACAGTTCGCTTTTTTATACACATTTTATTTTTTCACAAAATTTGACACAGAAATGCTGTTGCTAACAGATTCAGATAAATAGATGCTTTATTAATATAAAAGAATAATTATTAGAAAAAAAATTCTTTGATATTTTCTTTTCAAAATTATTTGGAAATAAAATTGTTTCAAGAATAATTTTAAAAGGAACATCTGTTTCCATAAATGTTGCTTCAACTTCTGTATAAACTTATAGTTTGATTGAGAAGTTTTTCAAAGTTTCACTTATCAAATGCATCTTTCAAATTTAAATTCTGAAAATCTTTTGCTTTTCATGTTCATTTTAAATCCTGGGTCTTAAAACGAGTTTCATCTCTTTCTTCTGGTTAAAGATTAAAAGTGGTTCATTTCAGCAGCATCATGGTCCCCATGAGACACAAACATATCATCATTATTATCATCATTATCATTATTATCATTATCATCATTATTATTATCATCATCATTATCATCATTATTATCATTATTATTATCATTATTATCATCATTATTATCATTATTATCATCATTATTGTTATTAAAGGGAAAACAAAACAAAAACTGCTGAGTTCATCTCTGCATTCAGATGAATGTTTCCGGGTCGCTCTGGGTTCCCCGTCCCGTTGGCAGGTCCAGAGGTCATTGGGTCCAAATTGACCCGGTTCTGTTCTGCAGGTCCGGGTCCGGCCAGAGACCAGACTCTGGTCCGGCAGCAGCACCTCCGGGTCGGCCTCCTGCTGTACTGCATCCTGTCAGCAGCCGCTGCCGGAACCATCTTCATCACCCTGACAGTCCTCTGCATCATCATCATCGCCCGCTGGCGCTGGTGGGTCCAGGTCTGGTTCCGGGTCCAGCAGAACCTGCCAGAACTCAGCTGTCCGTCTGGTTCCAGGCCCCGGCGGCCCGGAGCTTCTCCCCAGGATGAGCTGCTCCTGCTGGGCCTCCTGCTGTCCTCCGCCTCGGTTCTGTTCTCCGGTCTGGACCGGACCTCGCTGCCGGACCTGACGCTGGAGATATTCTGCTCTGTGAGTCCAGAACCAGAACCAGGTCATTCAAGTTAACTAAGACAAACTCAGGCTCATGAAACATTTTAACTGAAATAAATAAAATCTGAAATCGTTTACTAATCAAACGATTGATCAATAACCTTCATTGATCTTTTTATCAGCCTTTCAAACTGATAAAAATCATTTCTTTCTCGCTGCACTAGCCGCTCTCGGCTCATTACAGCTCATGCTAATCGCTAAAGACATTTTGGCCCAATTATTGGATGTTCAGCAATAACTGAATCCATTTTGTGAAAATTGTTTCATCTTCTGAATATTTTGAATTCTGCAGATAAAACCAGAACATAAAAACTACAAAGCGAAGCAATATAAAAATGATCAGCAATAAAACAAAAACTCATCATTTTAATGCCTTCTTTAGTTTTTATCCTTTGTTTTATTTGATTTGTTTGAATAATTTTAATTTTATCAGGACAAACTGAGACATTTGGGCAAAATCTGGCAGAAATGTCAAATAATCATCACAACGTAATAAAGCTGAAATACAATGTGACAGTCCAGAACCAGAACCAGAACCAGAACTGCTGGCTCCTGTGCTGCAGGTCCGTCTGTGGACTCTGTCTCTGGGTCACACTGTGGGCTTGGCGGCGCTGCTCACCAGAACCTGGAGGGTCTACGCCGTCTACAGCGTCCGGCTGAAGGTAGGACCGCTCCGGGTCCAGCGGGTCCAGAGGGAATTCTGACGTCTCTGTGTTTCCAGAACCAGAACCAGCTGCAGGGTACGGGCCGCATTCAGCTCTGGATCCTCCTGTTGGACCTGCTGGTTCTGACCTCCTGGCAGGTCCTGGACCCGCTCAGACGAGAGGTTCTGCAGCACCGGCTGGAGGTGAGGAGCCTCCGGACCGGTCCAGAACCGGACCGATCCAGATCCGGTCCGGAACGTCTTCAGATCTTTAAAGCTTCACTGTCAGAACCTGAAAATAGAGAAACAGGAGAGTTTAATGTTAGTTTAAATATTTCATTAGAAAGCTAAATATTTAGTTTGAAGCTATTTAAACTGGAGCTAAATATTGAGTCAGTTGCCTCAATCAATATTTATATTTAGGGTACTAAATTTTTTGGGCTAAATTTCTTGAGTCTAAAAATATAGATTCTAAACTAAATATTTAATTTATTTAATATGTAGCTCAATACTGAGTTAGTAAGCTAGCTCAGAATGCTGTAAGCAAACTAACCAATAGTTATTAGTCAGTAAAGTAAATCCTCAGCTGTGTGTTTCTCCTCAGGACGTCGCGGCTGATCAGGACGTCGTGGTTCGGTTCTTCTCTGATCGCTGCAGCAGCGCCAACATGGAGCTCTGGCTCACCGCCGTCTGCGGATACAAAGCTCCTCTGCTAGTCAGAACCTCATGAGACCATGACAGCAGACCGTTTCCATGGCAATAGATTAAACTAACCCGCTGGTTCCTCCTCAGGGTCTGGGCTGCTTCCAGGCCTGGAACATCCGGGCCGCGGGTGCTGCGGTCAGCGGGCCAGTCAGCGGTCAGCTCCTCGCTCTCAGCATGTTCTCCCTCACCGGGTTCAGTGCGTCCGGGGCGGCGGGGTCGCTGCTGACCTCCAGTGACCCCACCGCCCAATTCTGTCTGTGCAGCATCCTCATCCTCAGCTACAATCTCTTCATCCTCCTGGGCCTGTTCTCTCCTCAGGTGACTACAGCTAGCTGCGTTAGCCCAGCGCACTAATCATAGACCGCTTACACTACTGCTACACCGCTACACCAACACACTATTTAGCTGAAGATAATGCTAAATGCTAACCACACACAATAGTTGCACTAATGTTAAATCACTATTGAAAACTAAAGCTAAAGCTAATGCTATTGAAAGCTTAAGCTAAATCATTATTGAAAGCTAAATCGCTATTGAAAGCTAAAGCTAAATCGCTATTGAAAGCTAAAGCTAAATCGCTATTGAAAGCTAAATCGCTATTGAAAGCTTAAGCTAAATCATTATTGAAAGCTAAAGCTAAATCATTATTGAAAGCTAAAGCTAAATCATTATTGAAAGCTAAAGCTAAAGTGGTTCAGTTTTACAGTTGTTGAGTTTTCTGACTCTGCTGCTGGTTTCCTCGGGTTTCAGCTTCATCCTGCTGCCAGTTTCTTAACCTTTTGTCTCCAGGTTCTCTGCTTGCTGAGCAGCAATAGCAGCTGCGGCACCGGGGAGCTGCAGCAGGTGTCGGAGCTGCAGCAGGTGTCGGAGCTGCAGCAGGTGTCGGAGCTGCAGCAGGTGTCGGAGCTGCAGCAGGAGGAAACGGGTGTTGAGTATCTGAGGAGGAGAAACCAGGACCTGAGGAGTCGAAGCGCCCAGGTGAGGGCGCTGCAGGTGAACAGCTGAGGGCTCCAGGTCTAACCGCGCCTCCTCTGGTTTCCACAGCTGGACGTCCAGATTGAAACCGTCGCCATGGAGCTTTCTGCAACGCCGCAGCAGGAAACGGGTAACAGCCGCGCGCTCGCCCACAGGAAGCTGCGTTTCTGCTGCTGACCCGAGTCTCTTGCGTTTCTTCAGGATGCGGAGCGGCGAGACCTCCAGCTGAGGAGAACATCAACTCCCCAGAGCGGTGAGTGGAGCATCATCGTCGTCATGACAACGCTCACTCTTATCACAGAGCCGCCATTTTGTTGTAGTTGCTCTGAGCGGGTGTTCCTCAGGGCTTGGACGACTTCTGTTCCCATTTATTGAAAACGTTTCTCAGCGGTCCTGATATTTGTTTCCTGAACCTTTAACTTCCCTAAAATAAATATTTTCCATGTGACTAAAACTGATCCAGATCAAATGTACCAAAAATGTTTTCGACTTCAATTAAACAAATAAAAATTTTATCCCTAAAACAAATTAAAATTGTGACCAATCAGTGAACGTTGTTTCAGACGAGCAGCCAATCAGACAGAAGCACGGGGCAACAGTGGAGGGAAAATGTTCAGCTGAACATTCAGTTCAACTCATTACCAACGCTTATAGGACAGGTTCTGATTAGTTCGGATCGGTTCCAATTGACCCAGTTTGGTTCTGTCTGGTTCTGCAGCGTCCGGCGCCGGCTCTCCATGCAGCTGCCCATCCTCCATCACTCCTACCTTCCTGTCGTCGGCGGCGTGCGCTCCAGCAGCTCCAGCCTCTTCGGCGAACAGGAAGTCGTCGCTCCCCGCCATCAGGACCACTTCTTGTATAGCTGAGGACAGGAAGTTGCGCAACCAGGAACTTCCTGTGGGAAAATAGAACGATGAATATGAACTGTTATTGAAATATTTAGACAGAATAAATTATTTTCCTTTTCTTGTCATTATTTTGTAGAAATGTTGTTAATAAAGGATAAAAGCAACAAAAGGTCCAACCTGCACGTTTCTTTCATCAACTTGTTTACCTGAGAAAATAAAAATGACCTCTGACCTTTGATGTTACAGCAGAGAGTAAATGTTCCAGCTGAAGGCCAAAGGTCAGCAGGTCAGCAGGTCTGATTATTGCATCTCTTTGCTTTGGAAGCAGATCAGGAACATCTGGACTTACAAGATCGGACCAAAGTTCAACTCTAAAAGCTGCTCAGAACCAGAGCAGAACCAGAACCAGAGCAGAACCAGAACCAGAACCAGAACCAGAACCAGAACAGAACCAGACCAGAACCAGAACAGAACCAGAACCAGAACAGAACCAGAGCAGAACCAGAACCAGAACAGAACCAGACCAGAACAGAACCGGAGCAAAACAGAACCAGCGCAGGTATCAGATATCGTCGCTCAGCTGAGAAATATAAACACATTTCACGTTTCTTTAACAGCAGACAAGCGAAATCATCAAAAGAAAACTGAAATGAAGGTGAATTATGCCTCTGCTGTGGAGTGGGTCCCTCTAGCGGACAGGAGTGGAACTGCAACCCAAATTTACAGCAGATTTATTTTAAACTAATTGAAAATGAATAGAAATAATCTGGATTATTCAGCCTGACATGACAGAAAGACAGAGAGGCTCATGTTATTCATTTATTTATAAATATGAATTTAAAACCAAATAAGTGTTTCATATACAAATCAAATATTTAGATAAGCTAAATATTTAACTCCATACTAAATGTTTAGTTTGCTAACTAAATAGTTAGCTAGTAAGAAGCTCAATATTTAGCCAAAAGCTAAAGTTAAGAAGCTAGATCTTGTAGCTAATAACTTAGCTCCCAGCTAAATATTTAGTTTGTAAATAAAATGTAGTTAAGATGCTACATATTTAGCTTAACTGAATTCTTAGTTAGCATGCTAAATATTTATTTTCCAATCAAATATTCAATTCACAAGTTAAATATTTTAGCTAATCAGTTAGCTCTAAATATTTAATTTAAAGAGAAAAACTTTGTTTGGAAAATAAAATTATATTCAGCTTGTAGCTAAAAGGTTTAGACACAAACTAGTTTTCAAACTAAAAAGTTAGTTTGAACCCGACATTAATAAATGACTGAATAACATGAACCTGAAAGATCCAACAGGCTGCAGTTTGTTCCTTAGAGGTGGTTCTATAGAACCAGGTCGTGTTTTTCTGCCTGTTGGACTTTCAGCCTCTGCTGCTGTGATGAAATCTGCAGTAGAAAAGCCCAGTGAGTGGGAGGAGGTTCTGGACTCCTTATCAGCAGGGCCGGACCTCCGGCCACAGACCCGTCCACCAGGATGTTCTGCAAAGTTATGCTGTGTTCAGCGGCTCTGGTTCTGCTGGTCGGTTCTGTGGAGTCGTCGTCTGGAGGTGAGGCGCCTTCAGAGCCGCTCCGCGGTTTGCAGCCTGACTGACTGACTGTTTCCCAACAGAATCCACCGGCCCCCTCAGCTACGACCTGTCCGGTTCCGACCTGACCGACCTCTACAACAAGCGGGTTCACCTGGCGGAGGCGATGCGGCGGCCGCTGGGAAACCTTCCCTTTACATGTGGAGTCATCAGCCACTGCGGCGTTCGGTCAGTGAAGCTGAAATCTCCTGATAAATGTAAACTTTAGCAAAGAGCCTGGAGAACCGATGGAGCTGCAGCTCAACTCAGCAGCCAGGAAACATCCAGTCACCAACTACGGAACCAGAACTTATCAAAGTGCCATCTGATCATGGTTCTGCTGCTCCAGCAGCCGGTTAGAGCTTTAAGGGAACTCGGTGTTTCAGCTGCTCTGCAGTTTTCTGGAAGTTTGTTCCAGATCTGTGGAGCATAGAAGCTGAATGCTGCTTTGGTTCTGGTTCTGATGCACAGCAGAACCAGAACCTGGAAGGTTGATCCAGCAGTAGCAGATCTTTAATAATGGAAAGTTCTTCAGCTGATACAAGACCAACTTTGGAACCATCTTTATGTGGCTTTGAAGGTCAGAGGTCAGCCTGAGTTCTAGTTTCCAGCCGGAAGAGCTGAATCTGACTCCAGATTCATAACTCTAGATCTATGACTCTAGATTGTTCCTCTTTATGTCCAAAGACTGGACCTTCAGTTTTGTTTGTTTCTGTCCTCAGGTGGGTTCAAAGGTCAGCTGGTGACGTTGTAATTTAGGGATGAGTATCATCTGTGTTGTCATGGTAACTGATCCTGAGAGCTCCTGGTTCCTTTCTCAGATCTGTAATTTAAACCCGGTTTGAGTTGTTGGATCCGGTTCTGATCTGTTTGGGTCAGAACTGATCAGCTGTGATCCAAACAGCTGCAAATCCGGTTTTCTTTCTGGAGTCTTTTTTTCAGGAGTTAAAGGGCCAGTATTGAGTAAATATCGCCATCTTGTGGTGAGGTTAGTCATAGCAATCAGAGGTAAATTTCACATTAAAGAGAATTTAGAATTTGGTTCTCTTTCATCTCCAGTTAACTTCTCTGAGAAGTTCCTAACGGATGGATGGTAAACAAAATGGTGGCTCTGTGACCTTCAAGATGGCGGCTCTGTGACCTTCAAGATGGCGGCTCTGTGACCTTCAAGATGGCGGCTCTGTGACCTCTGGTGGTTTCGAAGCTCGCGCTCGGGTGGTGACTGATGCTCGACACATGAGCTCCAGGTGGGAGGTGAGCAGCAAACACATCAAACATCTGAGGTACAACAGCGCCACCAAGTGTTAGTGATGGTTAAAGACCAGCAGCAGGACTGGTTGATGTTGTTTAGACTGGTTGGGTTTCTGGGATCCAACTGTTAGCTGACATTGAGAATATTCTAGAAGCTGGACTTTCCCCAGTCCAGAACCAGTTTGGACTGGTTTTTGAGACCAGTGACTGTGGAAAAGCTGCATGTTTGTTCTGACTATAAGACATTTATGGGACATCACAAGAATACTTAAATTATACAACTTTCTGCTCCTGATGTTTTTACCGTCTCATTTGATGATGTTACTAAACACCAGTTTGTTTCTGTGAAAAAGTTGCCCAATTTTCCACATTAGTTTGTTTCAAGCTTTCCTTTTTCTCCACCTGCTCTTTTGTTTGAAACGCCACTGACCAACAGGGTGAGTTTCTGGAGAAAAGTCTCCGATTCCAGATGCTTGTATCTCGAGTTAATTCATATTTTCTCCAAAGCATCAGGATGAACCTTAAATCTGCAGAAGTGTGAACTGATGGCGATTCACGACTCTGATCTGACAGAAGCCTATAGTATTCCCATTAAATGTTCAGTTAACTATCTTGGTATTTTAATAACTATAGATGTTAAACTCAGTGAAACCGTTAACATAGAGAATAACATACAGGATTGCAAATCTCAGTTAAATCGATGGCTCCAAAGATCTGACCCTGTTGGTAGAACCTATTTAACCAAAATGGAGTCGCTGTCCCGGTGCATTTACCCAGATTACTCTATGGCCATACCTAACAAATATATTAAAGCTATAAATCAAGTGAACTTTAATTTCATCTGGAAAAATCGAGTCCACTACTTAAAGAAAGCAATTATGGTTAAAGACTTTAAAGATGGAGGTTTACAAGCTATTGACTTTGAATGTTTAAATGCCGTCTTAAAGGTAAACTGGTTGAAATCTTTTCTAATGAATGGAAACAGTACCTGGTAAGTTATCTGCCTTTCACAAGCAGGTTTTGTTGTGCTGGAAACTTATGTACACACACAACTTTACTCCTCACCAAACTCCCATCTGGAACAATAGATATGTGTTACATAGAAATAAGTCTCTGTATTTAGATCACTGGATGGAAAAAGGTATTTGGTCCATAAGACATTTTCTTAATGACAGTGGAGATTGGTTGTCCTGTGATGAATTTTGCTTAATGTATAACTTGGTTTGCTCACACACTCAGTTTCACACAGTATTAAACTCCATCCCCTCTGCAGTCAAACATCTGGTTCAAAATATAAACATTAAATCAGCTGATCTTCAGTTTCCAGCTGTTTGGATTTAACCTCTTGGACAAACGTAATTCTAACAAACGGATGCGTCAGCATCTCACTAATATTATATTTCCTGTCCGACCAAATAAAATCTCCATTTTAAATCTATTTTCTGATTTAGAGGTTAATAAGTGGAGAACGGCTGCACAGTGGCGCAGTGGGTAGCGCTGTTGCCTTGCAGCAAGAAGGTCCTGGGTTCGATTCCCGGCCCGGGGTCTTTCTGCACGGAGTTTGCATGTTCTCCCTGTGCATGGTGGGTTCTCTCCGGGTTCTCCGGCTTCCTCCCACAGTCCAAAAAACATGACTGTCAGGTTGATTGGCCTTCCCAGATTCTCCTAGGTGTGTGATGTGTGTGTGTGTCTGGTTGTTTGTCCTGTTTGTCTCTCTGTGTTGCCCCTGCGACAGACTGGCGACCTGTCCAGGTGACCCCGCCTCTCGCCCGAGACGCAGCTGGAGAGGAACCAGCAACTCCCGACCCCCAGTTAGAGGAGAAGGGTGTGACGGAAAATGGATAAGTGGAGAACTGCTTACCTTTAAATATCCTCTGAGCCCTAAAGCTAAAGATGTTCATTTTAAAAATTTCAATAACATTTTTCCATCCAGGGAACTTTTTAAGACAAAGATTCAACTTGGACAGTTAATATCTCTGTACCTTTGGTGACGACGTACATTGAAACAACAGATCATCTTTTTTTCTATTGTGTGCAAACTGCATCATTTTTGGAGAAACTTTCAGGACTGGATCTCAACAAAACTTTCCCTCCATCATCCCCTTAAAAACAGAGGAGGTCATATTTGGACCCACAAAGACACAAAAACCGACCTGGTTCTGAACAACCTGCTGATCCTCGCCAAATTCTTCATCCACTGCTGGAAATGGGGAAATAGAAAACCCGGACTTTACAGCCTTTAAAAACCTTCTGATGGAAAACCACTTCAGAACCCTAAAACTGATCAAAAACAAACAGAGAATTCAACTTTTGGACGTTCATAACGACCTGACTTTATATGAGAACTGGAAGCCCTTTTGTCTCTTTTTTTCTCTTTTTCTGTTTTTGTTCTTGTAATCCGCTTGTCTGATGTCTGACTGATTTTATTTATTTAACTTATGTATTTTGTTGTTATCTTTTAGTTATATGTGCCTTAAGCCTGTAAAATTTGACTTCTCCATGTATGTATATGCCACGTGGTTTTGTATAATTGTTAAGTAATAAA